>JAKUCM010005181.1:0-21995 GCA_023374145.1 Lepidium sativum | reverse complement strand
TGGGTCAATAATATTACAGAGGTACAACTTAATCTACAAAACACTTGTACGTTCACATATATGACAGCTATGCACCCCAGTACCTTATTGAAGTCTCCATCCTTCTCTATGAAGTCCAGATAGTTGTGCCAATTCTCCAGCTCTGCGACATTGAGAGGGCGTACGTGGAAATAGGGCCTCCTTATAGCCGATTCAAAACCAATGATTTTAGATTCAAACTCTTTGGCTTTTACATACATGGCTTCTCTGATGCCAACATATTTCTTCACCTCCTCAGGATCAGTTGAAACAGCACTTTCCAATTTAGGGGCTTGTTCGGTGGAACCATCAGCTTGAGATTGTCCTTCATCTGCCTTTCCACCAGACTCAGATGGTGCACTCTCTGGAACAGCATCAGCAGCTGCTGCAGATTCGTCAGCAGTCCTTAGTTCCGACAGAGGCCGTGTTTCAGCTAGTTCCTTAAAACTATACCAAGACTAGCAATATCAGCATAAGGACATTTACCAGAACAAGTAAGCCTACGCAAACAGTAGACAGAAACAAAAGATTCCATGCATAAGGGTAAAACAGGGAAGTCAGGAGTAAAAGCAGATAAATTATAAAATTACTCAAGTTCACTTAATCAAATGTACAACTACAGCTCATCCGCCAGATAGCTGAGCTGGAATAAGTGCTAAATCACTATAGTGCATCAAAGTAATATTTTTTCACCATAACAATCGAAATCCACATGTATTGGCTTGAACAACCTTAGCTCAGAAAAATAAGATAAACGATTAAATTACCTTGTAAAATATCTATCGAGATTTTGTATTGGATTCTCCAATATTCTGGTGTATATCATGGCAAGTCGGCTCCAGTCCTGCTGCATGTATTCATACTCGATGTACTTGTCCCACAATGGAGATGATAGAAAATCAGTTCCAACATAAACCAAAGCTCGTTCAAAAAGTCTGCAACAACATCATAGTATAAAGAATGTTATATGAGCTGGAAAAATACAGATGTCCAATTAATAAAGACAAGAAACGACTTCTACGGAGAAGAAAAGGATTCACTCTTTGAATGCAGGATACTGCCAAACACTGCATTTACCTTCCTGGTAAAAGCATACCATGGCCAAAATCGAGCAGTCAGAGGCTACCTAAGCCCAAAACTGGTTGACATCTTCCCAGTAGCATTTTGCATATGATGCACTTCGAGGGGAGGGTAACAATCAAAAAAGTATATTTAACTTTAAAAAAAAATCAAACCACAGAAGTATAGAGCACCACAAAAAATGGAGCAGTTTCAGAAAAAATATCAGATAACTACGGAAAGAGGCTTAAAAGCTAAGTTATAGCATATATATTTCTATACTAATTCCATCAGATCTTTCCGCCACAAATGAGAGGACTTGCTGTAGCAATCTAAGAAAAGGGTTAGATACTAAAAATCATTTTGTCTACGTAATTGAAAAAACAATCAAACTTTTATTACACATACAAATAGAAGAATATATTCATTACCTTCTGATCGTGTCCGGATCTCCATATGTGTTGATGGCAAAAACGCAATAATGCAACCAGATGTCCACTGAATATGTCACTCCCTGCACTGCTCTTTCATAAACCTCCACAACTTTGTCCATCGCCCCCACCCGAGCCTCATGATCCGCATACTTTTTCCAATAACCATAACACAAAGGGAATTCAGCCAGGAAAGCATCATACACCTTCCGGATTTTCGCAATATTATCCTGTAACAAGGGTTGCAACGAAAGCATCACCAATGTTATCCGTACAATAAAACATAGCAAACGATAATACAGAAGGGACAGCGACTTCTGACATATGTATGAAATCAGAAGACTCTTTCGTCATTACTTATTCAATTAGTAAAATACTCGTATAAACATAAACAGATGACAAAAGTTGGAGTCACCACACAGAAAATTTAAGAGGTCAGAGCAGAGTACATATGGAAATTTATCATGAAAATCCACACATACCTGAGCTACCCTCTCTGTCTCGTCAATTAGGGCAGTCCATGCATTGAACTCTAAAGAATTAGCCCTTATAATATTCCATAGACGCTCCTCTTCTGGTGAAAGAGTAGAGTCTGTAACAGCAGAGAAGGAATAAGCAAATAATAACATCATCGAAGTTAACAACAAGTTATGTTCGATCTCTAATAGTGTCTCTAACAACAAGTTATGTTCAATAGCCATACTACTCTGTCTCTATTGAGAAAGAGCTAATTTACTCATAAAATATATGAAAAAAAAAAACACAGAATATATTACCAGGATTATTGTCTCCATGCTCCGCTGGTGTAGCTGTCACAGAGACGTTATCAGTTGCATTTCCGTTCTCAACTGGCGCAGTTAAACCACCTTCAGGCACAGTCCCATTATTGGTCGAGTATGATGAATCAACAATTGGTGCTTTTTCTTGCCCAGTTGATTCCAAGGTAGTAGTAGCAGCAGAAGCATTATAATCTCCATATGGAGCTGAAGTATATCCCTCGGCAACCATGGCCTCGCTATCTCCCATAACTTTCAAAAACAGACACTTATAAGAATCCAGATAAATAAAAACAACGCAACTCGAAACAAGCGAGAGTAAAAGTGAGTGTAAACCCTAGTTTTAATTCCAAATTCGTACCCAACAAAAGAAAATTAACCTCGGAAACTGAAGAAGATGCTTGCTCCGAGAAGTGTTGTACAATCAGGAAATGCTCTCTTTCCAAGTAAGCTTCAGCTTGATTTTTGGGTTGTTTCGTTTACTCAATGAAGAAGAGAGGATTATAGGGTTAGAGACGACGTACCAAAACGAAAGGCGACGCGTATTGTGATGATCGGTGCACAACAAAGATGAATGATGGACTCGATCTGGGCCGTTACGAAACAATGAAAGTATGGGCTTTAGGATTTTAATGGGCCTATTAATTTAGCCCATTAACATAAATTCATAAATTTATTTTTTTCCCGAACTTAGCCCATTTAATCTTAAAGACCCATAAATGAATATTTTCGCAAACTTGAGCCCATTAAAATAAGGCCCATAAATTTATGTTTTCCTGTCCATTTAAAATCAAATAAAGACCCATAAATGATTTTTTTCCTGGACTAAGCCCATTAAATAAGGCCCAATAATATATCGAGATTGATTTTGAACAAGACCAGTAATCTCCTCCGATATAAGTCGTAGAGAAACCCTAATCTGTCGATCATAATTGTTATGTTTCAGTTTGGTACTTTCATGACTTATTTCTTCCTGCTAAATCTGGTACTTTCCAGATTAGGTTTACTAATTAGGGCTTGAGAAAGAAGATAGCTTTGATCTAATTAACACATCATCGATCTTTGCAGTAATCATAACCAAAAATCTGACTTTTGTTTAGAGTTTATATAGTTCGAACAAGTCAATCCAATCCCATAATGAAAGCCCATATATAATGTAGCCCATCTAGATCATAATAAAAGAGATTTAAGAACTATCATTTACCAAATTCATCTTTCAATTGGAATATTTATTTTAAAAAGTTAAAATCTAAATAAAAATTAAATTTTTATATAAAATATTATTAATTTATTGTTAAAAAACTTTTCATGGATTAAAGGTGGACTAATGTAGGAATTTGGCTATTAGACCGGTCAGTTGTGGCCCAATATAATTTGCCGTTGAAAAAAAAAAAAATGGTCTAATGTAACAATAATAAGCATTTAGTTATAGTCCAAGAGTACATGATCGTTACAGATTTGTGCTTTGCTGGAAATTAAAATCGAGTTTCTCTTTTTGTCGACAAAATCTACAGTTATAGATTACTAAATCACATGATAGATATCCTCTCGTTTTATTAAAGGGTTATTTAGTAGTTCAAACTTTGTATAATTTTGGAGTATTTTTTTAAATGAATTTAAAGTTGACAAAAGAAAAAAAAAAATCTATAGTTCTTAATGTCAACTCCTAACGATTTAGTGGAACTACATTATTACCATTTAAGAAGAAGAAAAATACTCACATGTCTCAATTATTATATACTCCAAAAATTAAAATAAATTCATTCAATTAAAGCAAATGATTACAAATAGCTATTAGTCTAGTGGCCGGCGGTAAATACATTTAAGGCAACTCATTTGCATAATCAAGAATCGAGTCACCCTGTCGTTGACAAAAAAAAAAAACAAATGATTTCTACAATTGTAGATGCATCCAATATAGGTGTAGAAATTCACGCCGAATTTAAAATATTTTTTTGGAATATGATATGTCTCTTATCTCTTCTGATTTTGGAAGTAGAATTCTTTATAAATTATTTGGAACTCTTTAAGATGATAGAAATTTGGCTGGTTTTTCTATCATATCTTGCAAATTATTTAGCACGTAATATAAGAATGTTAACTAGAAATTAGATTTTTGTTGATAATGTACATTTATACTGGTTACGATATTTTCGAATATGAGCCGTGGAAAAAAAATGAGTTTTAGAACGAAAGATCTAGATATAAATTAATTCAAAGCATATATGAGCAAGTTTGAGTTGTTCATGAGGCTCATGCTTTACCACTTCTGCATTTATATATTTAACTATTATAATTTGTATTTTTATCTACTTCTAGCAAAGCAAATTTCAGTTTGATTCACCGGTTTTATTTATTGAAAATTAAATACCATGTGATTCTATTGCAAGTCTTTAATCTATGTCACTATAACTTGACCATTCTTCACTAGATCTATATCTCTCTTGTCCTTTCTATTTCACAAGTTAATAATATTTAAAACTATTTGTACATTTTATGTTAATATTATGAATCTAGTCTTTGATTATTTTATCTCTGGGCGTTTGGATCCTAGTTGACTCAATCATGTTACTATTTGCGTTGGATAATTATATCTATATTGTTTTTGTGATTCCATTGTCCTAAAAAACGTTTGATTTTTGGTCTCTTTGACTTTGTTCGTTTGCTGGTTGCTGACGAATGCGACCAAAACATGTTCATTTTGTGGTCGCTGGTTTAGCGATCGATTGCAGTGACCATCGATTATAATTTTTGATCACTGTTTTTGTTTAGCGATGTACAGCAACTAGAATTTAAAATTACCCTTCGTTGTGTCTGTCAAAATATAACATTGCCTCAAAACTATTACAACATGAATACCATTAGTGCCAATAGTGAGAGAAGTGGATACAATGTGAAATGCTTTTTTGACAATTAAAACGCCACTAATCGAGAAGATCAAATGCTCATACAAATCAATCATTCACTTCTTACCAATTATCTACATTTTCTTTTTATGTTATTCCGCATTTTAAGCTTAACTTTCATTATTTTGCCTCCCTTACAAAAGTGATATAAAGCTTAATCATGTCATGTATCAGTATTGTAAATAACGATACATTAAAAAAAAACCTAAAATATATCATTACAACCAGATTATTAAAATGGTTGGATTCAGATTTGTGATTTTTTTTTCTTTATTGCTGGTGGCAAGTTTTGGCTCTTCTACTTATAAAATGATCTCTGCAGACACAGACACACACACACACTTGTGAACACAATCTCAAGATCTAAACACTTTTCTTTCAAACATGGACCGAACCATGTTTCTTTCCTTAGCATTAGCCTCACTCTTGGTCGGAGTTGTTTCAGCTGGTGACTGGAACATTTTGAACCAACTCAAAGGACTCGGATCATCTTCAAAGCTCAAGACGAATCTAAAAAGCTACTGTGAAAGTTGGAGGATTAATGTGGAAGTTCACAACATCAGAAACTTTGACGTAGTGCCACAAGAGTGTGTCTCGCATGTGGAAGAGTACATGACGTCATCACAATACAAGGATGACGTAGCAAGAGCCGTTGATGAGGTCATTCTTTCTTTTGGGAGCATGTGTTGTGGTAAGACTAAGTGTGATGGTATGGATGCTTGGATCTTTGATATTGACGACACACTTCTCTCTACCATACCTTACCACAAGAACAATGGCTTCTTTGGGTAAAGTCTAGTTCTCTAATTCTTCCGGTTTTAAGATAAATCAACTGATTTGTTTCGGAAACGATTTATATCTCCACCAAAAATATCATATAGTATGAGATCTACCTCGAAATAAGATCTCGTACTATATGTTTACGATAATAAAATTAAAAATCTAAATCTCCTGATAATTAATTTTCGAACTTTCATCAGGAACATTTAGACATATAGCACGAGATCTTAGTTTGTGGTGGATTTGGTGTTATATCATACTTTTCGTTATATCATTTTCCATTTTTTTTGGTCGAATGCTAATGGAATTGAAAAACAGAGGAGAGGCATTTAACATGACGAAATTTGAGGACTGGATAAGGAAGAGGAAAGCACCAGCAGTGCCACACATGAAGAAATTGTACCATGAGATCAGAGAAAGAGGTATTAAGATCTTCTTAATCTCTTCCCGGAAAGAACATCTCAGATCTGCAACTGTTGACAACCTCATTCAAGCCGGTTACTATGGCTGGTCTAACCTAATCCTCAGGTACTATTAAACCGGAAATAGATATTATTCGGTTCATACATTCTCTAACCTCCACAAAGAAACAAAACCATACAGACCAAACTCACTGCTCTATGTGTATATATTATCAAAACCAAATGCCAATTATGTTCAATCCTTAACTATTCACTCTTTTTGAGCCAAGAACCAAAAACCAAAGTAAATCATTTTGGTTTAGTCTAACCAGATTAGATCACAGATATACTATTAACACCATAAAACTGAACAATGCAGGGGGCTCGAAGATGAACAGAAAGAAGTGCAACAGTACAAGTCAGAGAAGAGGACATGGCTAATGACTCTTGGTTACAGAGTTTGGGGAGTGATGGGAGACCAATGGAGCAGCTTCGCAGGTTGCCCTCTTCCCAAGAGAACCTTCAAGCTCCCTAACTCCATCTACTATGTTGCCTGACCAATACAAAACTTGGATTTAGCTTCTTTGATCAAGAAGAGCCTGCTAATAAAGAAGAACAGTTTTAATTTTGATCCTTGTTTTCCTTTTCCCTTTTCCGTGTCATTTCATCTCAAGAGAATTATAGATAACAAGAGGCTTATTTATCAAAATCAAACAAACAAATAGTAGAATAGTTATATATTAAAGAGATAAATCGAATCAAATCAAAATCAAACGCAATCAACCAATCATATACAGTACCAGCTAAGCAATTGTTGGATAAGTGCAGCACCATTATATATCTCTGTTGCTCAAAGCTTTCTCCAGTCTTGCCTCAAATGGTGTTGAATGCCAATTCACTTTATTATCCTACACTTCCACAAAAACTGTCATTCTCTAGAAAAAGACGCTTGATTGATTATTACACTTGTGGCAGTTGGTTTTGAAAGTACGGTGTAATCAGTATAAGACATTGTACTCTCTCATAGGGTATTACTGGTTATGCGTACCTCTCTGTACTTGCTGGTGGTGTTTGGTATTCCCTTGAATGAAGATGCAGAGCTGAGATCTATTGCCTTCGAGTGATTACCCCAATAACCACCAACTGTGCCTATAATAGGCGTCTCATCAGGGCTCTTGCTTGGTGATTTCCTTGGTGTAGATTGAGCTGAGAACTGTTTGATATCCTCCATTGTCAGTGCGCATAGTATAGGTCTATCGTCATGGTTGATTCTAACTGGTTTTGAGAAGCAGCTAGAATTGTGTTTTTCGGGTGTAGAAGTATCCATGTTGATGCTGTTGCATTCACTACCTGTCTCAGATGTTGATAACCATGTTGAAAGGCTAGCATCAACAGCCAGTTCTTGGTTTCCCACTTTCTTGGATTCAGTTATAGATTTCAGTTTGAAACTGAGTGTTAAATCATCAAGCGGAGGGTCTACGCCAAAAGAAGAGCAGTCCCTTTTGGCTTCTTGATCTGAGATGAGGTTAGAGTTTTCCTTTTGAGACTTTTTCTGCATTGTTCTCCCTTTGGATTTAGCGGATTTCCAGTGAGTGAGATTCTCAACCGGGTTAAGTACTCCTTGGCCATAGTTGTTTTCATCTCTAACACTCTCATTAGACGACCTTCTCAGCTCTGCATCATTCTCCCCAATCTCCTCAGTATAAAATTCTTTAGTTTGGTTATGCAGATTATCCTCACAAAATCCATCATCACTATAATACTCTTCATCTTCATCTCTATCGCTTTCACTATAGTCTAACTCATCCTCTTCTAGGTCATCATCGCTCTCTCTGCAGTTCTTGTATCTGTGATTTGAAGGATATGACCCTGATGAGTTTGAGGCAATCTCATTGATCTCAGAATATGACTGATCAGTCTTGCTTGACTTCAATGACCATTCTTCGGGTTTGACCTCTTCTTTCTTCTCTCCCAAGAGTTCAAAAGATTCTTGTAGCACAATATGTTCATATGTTTTGACTTTGGAGTCAAAAGTGACTCTCTTCCTAATAGGACTTGGACTGCATTTATCCTCAGGCTTATCACTGAGAGATCAGTATGAGTTAGCTTAGAACAAAGCTCAACGCTTAAAGGAAATGTACAATACAATAAACTCAATCACACTCACGGACTCACCAAATCTCAGTGATTGGAATCACAGAGGCTTCCGGGATTACCTCAACCGTGGGGACTCTATCGTTCAGATGATCAGATTTTGAATATTCCACAGAGAGTGTCTATGCATAAAAAAGCATTTCTTCAGATCAAGCAAATCAATGGAAGTTAAAATTGGATAAGATACGTTGAAAATCTATCTAGAATGCAGCGTAATTCAAGCAATTCACGACTAAAAACTGAAAGAGCCAAGCTATTCAAAGAACTCTTAACAAATCTAACGTAAAAAAAATTCTCAGGAACATACGTTTTCTCTAGCTTGATCGGATTCCCTGCGTTTCTGACGCCGGCGATTCTTCCCACCACCGAAGCAACCCCAAAAGCAACTCATTCTCTGAAACTTCAATACCTAGCGAGAGATTGAAGATAGAGTCATTCGTAGGGTTTGATCAGAGATTAATAGGAGGACATCGAAACTGAGGAGCGGATTGTTGTGCGGTGTGGTGGAGACGATCACTCAAGAGAGCTGGGAAAAAAGTGTATAACTTTTGAATTCGTAATTTAGGGTTTGTTTAGCATTATTTTTGCCTTTTATGACAAACAAAAAAACATCGGATTTTTTCTTATTTAATTATGTGATTTACATTTTTGTTCCATTAAGACTATCAGATTTGTTTCACTAATCCCATTAAAATTTATTAATTGTCATTAATGGGTAACGTTCATAAAAATTAAGATTATTAGATTCTTTGCCTCTAATCTTACAGGATTTGTAAAGTACAAGTAAACATTGTTACATATGTAGTGAAAGTAAGACGTGTCTTTCTCTCTTCCTCCAAGTTAGCCAACCATAGGATGTAACTTGTAACCAGCAATGGACTCCAAAAGCCAAGTGTGACCAACGAGCCGAGACCCAGTTTGGCTCGATAAAGCCTCTGCGTCATTGGCTCGTTGCCAAATAATTGTGACTTCTTCACCTAAGGCACATCCAATTGGAGGATCAATGTTGTAAACAACAATCGATGATGTTTGGTCATTGGCATCGTTGCTGCTTTCTTCCCCACCAAGCTCACCCTCTGTGTTCAAGATCGTACCACCTGCGACTTTAACTAGATTCTGAAGGTCTTCTTTGTATCCTTTAACGAAATCTCCAAAGAAATAGAATTTCAAGCCATCAAAGAGCTTTGGTTTCTGCTTTTGACAAAACAATATAGATACTGAGATATCCAAACAAAACGTCAAATTTGTTTTTGTTATGTATTTATACTACTTACATTGGTTGCTACACTGAGTCTTGCACGATTAGGTCCATCATGACATCCTTGAGTATCAATATGAATCTCAAATGGTTCTTCATCAACAAGTTGTGAAGCTTCAAGGCTTGCTTTCATCCCTAGAAACAATCACGGTTGATACAGGTAAAAATAAAAGATTTGGTAATGTTAACAGTAAGAGAATGAGAAAATCATGAGTAACCAATCTAACTTACAATCTGCATTAATAATCCATTTTCCATTGAGAATACCCATTAGAACTTTCAAAGTTCTTGTGCATGCTCCTTTTTCGTTTGTAGAAGCAATCACATGTGTAACACTTGGGTTCCAGTACCTTGATATGGTTGCATTGAATTTAGCGGCTAAACTTTCCATCAGGTTCTGGGGATTAGCAATGCAATGAGAAATTTAGTGAGGGAAGAAACTTTCCACTAACAGAAACCTTGTGGAAAGAGTAACTTAGTACTTACCCTATCATTCCTCGAGAGTGCTGATCCACAGAAAACAAGGCCTTTTGTAATAACTGGTTTTTCTTCCAGAGAACAAAGCTCAACAGGATTTCTGTGGGAGAAAAGGTAATGCGTGTTTATTAATATCATCTGAAGAATAAAGTCCTAAAGTAAGTGTAACAATATATACTGAGAAAGATTTGATACGTTTTTGGTAAGGGCTCTGCTCTGGATACACGATGACCAGATTTCTCATTTGGAAATTTGACAGAAGAATGAGCCGGACATAGCAGAAGAAAGTCTTCCTGTAAGTACCAAGAAAACACAGTCTCAAGTTAGAATCGAAACTTGGGTAAGAATAATTATTGTATGCAGATACGAATGTGGCAAAACATACATAATCCCAACGGCATCTGGACATTTCTCGTGCACATGGAACATGATAGCTTCGGCGGCAAGACTTGACATAGCAGCCTAAGGCAGCCCCTTTCAGACTACATTTAGTGCACTTGATTTTCATCCCTCTTGCCAGCTCTGGTATTAGATTCTTCACCACTTCTGCTTCATAGTAAACTTGGGGTGCCCTGAATGTCCATTTTAACTACGTCTATTATTATCATCGAGCAAAAGGATCTAACAGTTTACCTGAATTCTACAAACATGGACTTGAAGAAACAAATATGTTCAAATATAAAAGTTTCAGGTTTCATTTTGTATACCATTCAATACATGCGCTATGGACATGGATTACATTAGAGCGGAAGATGTCATCTCCTACCACCGGTCTTCCCCTGGAGTAATGTAACATTTCCCCAGTGGCCTAACATAGATTGATCCAATCAAGTGAGTAAATACTACATAAATGCAAGGTTTTAGCTTTTAGAGCAGAAAATTGGCAAAGAAAGCTCAGATTTACCTCAGATACCCTAGAGGATTGGCAAAATCCACATATGGTTATGTTGGAAGATTGTTGATTTGAAACTACAGGTGGGGTGAAATCTGATGCCTTTAAGGTTTTTCCAGTTAGCTGATCATCAGTTTTTACAGTGCAGTTGTCGTTGGAATCTGTATTAGCTGCTTTTTGCATTGAGTTCTTCTCCCTCATGGGGACTTTCTGATGATTATCCATTGCTTCAGAATAGGTGATGTCACGCTGCTGTAGACAAAAGATCAATACGCGTCTTAAGTTGTTTAATCTCAAGGACAGAACAAAAACTTTAGATTACTAAAAAAACTGAAATACACCATGTTTTAGCATATCATTATGTGATAAAAAATGCATCATAATTCAGGAAGTGCCTGATGAATTAGCTTATGAAGCAAGACGAGAATGCACCTGATGTTTCTGAGCTTGTTCATACTCAGTTGGATCATCTGACCTTAGGCTCTCCATCAACTGCATCAAAGTGCGATCTTGAGTCTTAGGTTTTTGATTGCTTTCATGACTAAAGGAATCACTACAAATCCGCTTCCTAGCAGCGTTTTCAGGCTGCTTTGAAGCAGTGATTCCTCTGAGTCTTTTGGCCGTTTTTCCAGTTTGACTTTCTGGTGTCTGCAGCAGAAAAAACGTGGATCAATACTCACATCTTTAAATGTTGTGAAATTATTCATGGAATCAAATTGATCAATTGTATGCTCTTACGTGATTGCCAGCATCATTCTCTGATTCAAACTCATATATTGGGAGATTATCGAGTAACTCCTGCGAAGACCAATCGTGATGCTTAGGTCTTGGATTGCTTTCTTCTGTGTTTGGAAGAGAAGAATTATCATGACTAAATGAATCACCACCGCCATTGAGCTTGCTCACATCCTTCTCAGTCATCTCAGAATCTTGAGATCCGCCGTCTTTTGGGACATTGGAATTGTTCAGAGAATCGTGTTTGTAGTTGCAGTCATTGGGAATCTGCAATTGTGGGAGATGAACACTAACAGCTGCATTCAAAATTTTGTATATGCTTATAACACTCTCCATGAATTGAAGATCTCTCCGAGCTGCACAAGAGAGTAATTTACATACCTTATTAGCACGAATTTTCAAATCAACATTCCATGATTCCATGATCTTATGAACATCAAAAGAGCTTACCCTTTTTGGGATGTCCAGATTTGCATACAGGACAACAGCCTGATTCAAGTTGCGACGATTTATGAACACATGAACTGCCAAACGATGTCCAGAAAGATAAGAATCTGTTTGCAATCAAATATGTAACTCATTGGTGGAAGAGTAAATTCACAAGGAGATAGTTAATCTTACTTGCAGAAAACATGATCGCAAGGAAGCAATACCGGTCGATTAAGCAATTTCAAGCTGCAAATACATAAATTGACTGTTAAGATTCTAAAGAACACCATGAAAGTAAATCTTTATTTAACTCTCTCGGTTGCTCAGCAATTACGAACCATAGGGGGCATTTGAGCTCGAGCTCGAGCTTCTGGAGATGAAGAACCCATGGATTTATCATCATGTTGGTAAAATCCGCCATTAATGTACGAAACTCAGATCTGAATGACGAAAGCTCTTGAATTCAGAGAAGTCGCGCTACTTTGTTTTCGTCCTTCGTTGTCAATCGATTTATTTACTTAGAGAGTCTGAGGACACGTTACGGTGGATATCAAATGGCGGGAAGAAAGGCGGGTGTATTCTGTTTTGATAAAGCGGGAGAAAATGTGAATTAGTGCCCGCTTGTTTGTTGCGAAATTTTCAAAGTATTTTGAATTTCAATATTGAAAGGCCCACTAAAGCCCATTTGTTTGTAATAATGGGCTCGGAAGTAAACCCTCTACGTACATCCGAAGGTTCCCTTTTTTCTCCATCATAGCCATAACGTAGGGATATATTTGGAACATCAGACGCTTCCAAAAACTTTCCAACATTGCCTCCTCTCTCTCTCTGACTTTTCCTCCTAAACTCTGGCGATGGAATGAGACACCAAAAGATGGGAGGAACGGATTTGAAATCGGCAACGGCTTCTTTCATCTTCTTCGCCGTCTTTCTCTTGATTTGTAGTGATGGAGCCGCGGTTGAGGATGAGACCGAGTTTCACGGCGACTACTCGAAACTGTCGGGTATAATCATACCGGGATTTGCGTCGACGCAGTTACGAGCGTGGTCGATTCTTGACTGTCCGTACAGCCCATTGAACTTCAATCCCCTCGACCTTGTATGGCTAGACAGCACTAAGGTACGTGATCTTCATTCTGTTGGTTTGTTGATTTTCGTCTCTGATTTTGTCGGTCGAGTTCCTTCTTCATGAATTCTAAGCGACATATTGCAATGAAGCATGTCATAGCTCTTTATTAATTCACTAATTTTTCAGCATTGATGCCTCTTGTTTCTTTTATGGGTGATCTTACTAAATCTGGGATTAGAGCCAGTGAAAACAGCTGACTCTGCGAGTGTTTGCGATCGGTTTTGGTTTACAATATTAGTCTTCGCTTTTTATTTATTTCAACTAGATCTGCAAGTTTTTCAAGAAGAATTGTGGTCAATCAATAGTAGTTAGAAAATTTCCTGTGTGTTATTTGTACTTTGGAAATTGTGGTAACTATTCCGGATACTGAAATTAGCACTCGTGGAATAGGCCAAACTCTACATTTGCATTGTGATTCATTTGGTAGTTTATTACTGATCGACGTGGTGGATGCTTTACAGCTTCTTTCTGCTGTCAACTGCTGGTTTAAGTGCATGGTGCTTGATCCTTATAATCAAACAGACCACCCCGAGTGTAAGTCACGGCCTGACAGTGGTCTTTCAGCAATCACAGAGTTGGATCCAGGTTACATAACAGGTAATTCTGAATTAAAGAGTTTTCTAGAATTTGAACTTGTTTTGTTGTGTATATAATACGGTTAAGACAATGAACGTTGGTTTAATCTTCAGGTCCTCTCTCTACTGTCTGGAAAGAATGGCTTAAGTGGTGTGTTGAGTTTGGCATAGAAGCCAATGCAATTGTCGCTGTTCCTTACGATTGGAGATTGTCACCAACCAAGTTGGAAGAGCGTGATCTTTACTTTCACAAGCTCAAGTTAGTTCTCACCCGGCTAATATCTCTTTTTTATTTATTTAAGATAAGCAATGAAATCTTGTCTTCTTCTTTTTTGCAGGTTGACCTTTGAAACTGCTTTTAAACTCCGAGGTGGTCCTTCTATTGTTTTTGCCCATTCTATGGGTAATAATGTCTTTAGATACTTTCTGGAATGGCTGAGGCTAGAAATTGCGCCAAAACATTACATGCAGTGGCTTGATCAGCATATCCATGCTTACTTTGCTGTTGGTACTGCCCAATTATCGTCAAAATGCAATATACTTTTTCCTCGAAAATGTGGAGTTATGTTTTGACTAACTAACATTGAGCTCAATACCTGACTTGTTGTTGATTTAGGAGCTCCTCTTCTTGGTTCAGTTGAGGCAATCAAATCTACTCTCTCTGGTGTAACGTTTGGCCTTCCTGTTTCTGAGGTGATCTCTGACTTCTTTTTAGTATTAAGTAGTTATATCTGCTTGATTTTCCCCGTGAAAGTCTTAAATTTGTTTATCAAACTGCTCTAGTAATATGGTACCTGATAATTTTGTATTTTTAGTTATAAAAACCATATTGTGCGTGATACGTTTGTCAGTGGCCCTGGCTAATATAACCAAATGCAACTTGTAAACCGATTAATCTTCAGAATTCAATGATATGTTTCAAGTTGGAAGAAACTTTGGTGAGATTTGTTTGTTTAAGTTATGTGACATATTGACATGCGCTTCTCATGTTTTTTGTTGGCAAGGCTTCAGGGAACTGCTCGGTTGTTATCCAATTCTTTTGCTTCTTCGTTGTGGCTTATGCCGTTTTCAAAGAATTGCAGGGGTGATAACACGTTCTGGACTCATTTTGCGGGTGGTGCTAAAAAGAAAGATAAGCGCGTATACCACTGTGATGATGAGGAATATAAATCAAAATATTCTGGCTGGCCGACGAATATCATTAACATTGAAATTCCTTCCACTAGCGGTAAGACTTGGTATATGCATCTGTAACACCAAGCTAAAAAATTACAGCTAGAATGTTCATTCTCATAGTTCATTTTATTTCTTTTCAACACCCAACAAAAATTAGGCTTTGATGCGTATCCATCAGTTACGGAAAAATCTCAAGCCAACATGACCAGCATGGAATGTGGTCTCCCCACTCTATTGTCTTTCACAGCTCGTGAACTAGCAGATGGGACGCTTTTTAAAGCAATTGAAAACTATGACCCTGATAGCAAGAGGATGTTACATCAATTAAAGAAGTATGTACCTATCTCTGTCATCGCAATATTGCTCATTAGTCATCACTTGCTGGCTCCTTGTACTTCAAGTTTTTTGGTTCGTATTTCGATATCAAGTCTCATAATATCTGTCTTTATTAATATACTAAAAAGTGAATTCAGAAATCACGTATTTAGTATCAATGGTGCTCTCTCTTCATATTATGGAATGGCTTTGTCGCTTTGCGGTTGTGAATGCAAAGAGGGTATTTCAGATGATTGATTTCGTATTGAACATTTATCATTTGTATAGTTTTTTTTTTACTCTGGCACGGACTAATAGAGTCAATATTCCTTTTTTTTTTTATCTAAAGCCATACCTCTGTCAATTCCTCTGTCAATTATGCTTTGCAGGTTGTATCATGATGACCCGGTTATGAATCCTTTGACTCCTTGGGAGAGACCACCTATAAAAAATGTATTTTGCATATATGGTGCTCATTTAAAGACAGAGGTATGACTGTCCACATTACATAATGCGTCTATTTTGTTATTATATTCCCCATTTTTTGGCAATATCTTTTATGATCTCTGCTTTATCTTCTCCCCTTGCATCCTATGCGTTTAAACGTTAAGAATACTAAATGTATGAAGCTGTAATAGGTTGGTTATTACTTTGCCCCAAGTGGCAAACCTTATCCTGATAATTGGATCCTTACGGATGTCATTTACGAAATTGAAGGTTCCCTCGTGTCAAGGTAAATTTCTGCAGTGGCAGCACGTAAAATAGGCATGCAAAGTCTTGTTTATCAATATAGTGACCTGTTATATCATTTGCATTAGCAAGTTATTAAATAACTAAAATTCAGTAGATTTCTTTTCATCTGCTTTTAAGCTTAGTGGATGATCAATGGCTTAAGGTGGGAAAAGAGGTGAAACTCTTGCAAGAAACACGACACTAATATTGAATCTAACTGGCAAAACTAAATTAACCAGTTCTGAACTTTGTAATAATAGGTGTATCATCCTTGTATTTTTTTGCTAAGAAACCGTAGACTAGCTCATATCTTCGTGTTGCCTTATCTGCAGGTCAGGAACGGTGGTTGATGGGAATGCTGGACCTATGACTGGGGATGAGACGGTAAGCTCGGAAGCTGGGTTTTAGAATTATCTTGTTGCCAAAAGTAGTGAGGATGTGTAGTACTTTCTTCTGGAACTCTGCTTGCTATGTTCTCAATTACGCTGCAGTATTGGCTCTTCGTGTACTTTTATTGATTATGACACTGATCTCTTATAGGTACCTTATCATTCACTCTCTTGGTGCAAGAATTGGCTCGGACCTAAAGTTAACGTAACAATGGCTCCTCAGGTACTATTTCTTAGTTCTCCAACAATTAAACATAAAATTCACTTTTCAGGTTATGTGTTGAGTCACCAACAATGTCTCCTTTATAAAAATCATATACCCTTGTAATCCCTCAGTAACTTTTATAAAGCTAAAAGAGATTCTCATTGGGGAAAAAATAAAAATATAGCCAGAACACGATGGGAGTGATGTACATGTGAAACTTAATGTTGAACATGAGCATGGGTCAGACATCATAGCGAACATGACTAAAGCACCAAGGGTTAAGTACATAACCTTCTATGAAGACTCTGAGAGCATTCCAGGAAAGAGAACAGCGGTCTGGGAGCTTGATAAAAGTAAGAATATAACATATTTAAGATGCTCTTAAAGTAAATCGCACTGATTTTTCTAAGTAAACTGTTTTTCTGCAGCAAATCACAGGAACATCGTCAGATCTCCAGTTCTGATGCGGGAGTTATGGCTTCAAATGTGGCATGACATTCAGCCTGGTGCAAAGTCCAAATTCGTCACCAAAGGTTTCTTTTTCCAAATCCATCAATTATTTGGTTTCTATTACCTTAAGTGTAAACATAAATATCGTATCGCAGCCAAGCGAGGGCCACTTAGAGATGCAGATTGCTATTGGGATTACGGGAAAGCTTGTTGTGCTTGGCAAGAATACTGTGAATACAGGTTTCACTCTCACTTCTTCCATTTCAAAGTTTGTTATCTATAATTCTGTAATATGTAAATTACTGATTTATACTGTGGAACCTAATGCAGATATAGTTTCGGAGATGTTCACTTAGGACAAAGTTGTAGATTGAGGAACACATCTGCTAATATGTTGCTCCAGTATGTATAGCCTTTCCTCATTCAGGTCACATTACTTGTCTTTTTTTTACTTTTCTCAGTCCAAGTCTCTCTTTATCATAATAGATGATGGATTTCACACAAACAAACAACTTTAACCAATCCAATTTTTTGATTTTTTTTTTCTTTTATTAAATTCTATTACAGCTAAGGAACATTTCTTCCTCTTCAATTTTCGCTCCCTATAAGAGGAAAAAAATAAGAAAAAAAGGTATAAAATGCTTAATTCTTATTGCTCTCTCTCTCTCTTGATATTAGTCACGTAAAGGTATTCTTTTTGCCTAAATTATTTCTCTTACGAGCATATAATATTGTGCGTACAGCTAAGAGTGCAGTTACTTTAAATATTACGGCTATAAGTAGTAAACACTTGTTACTAGATAGGTATATTATTTCGACCACGAATGTGATTTTGTCTTTTCATTTTAAATAAAAGAGATACATGACAATTCTTATAATGGTCTTGAACCAACTCGTGTTGGTCCAGTGATAAAAGAGTGTCTATGTGGACTTTTGTCACTTGGTTTCAATTTGTGTTTTTACTTTTTACGGGTTTTACGTTTTAGATAAGCAATGGAATGGGAACAAAACATAATTAGGTGGAAGAATTAAAGTGCTTAGTAGTTTGATGGTTTGGTTGAACATGAGTTTCGAACTTGTTATAGGAGAGTTATAAAATTAATAAAATTGAATTCATTAATATTTAGTCAATTTATTGTCACTATCAGATTTGTGTCCTTTATTTATTTTCTTATTGTTTTCCTAAATTTGCCTCTCTTATTTTATAATATTTAGTAAACGTGCATTCGCTTTTCTTTTCTTTTTTTTTTTGCTTTTTTTTTTCTCTTTTGTTTGAGTTTGGTATTTAATATTTAATATTTAATCCAAAACTGGTTCTGTTTATATATCTATATTTACTTTTCTTTATCTTATGTTAGCTGTACAAAAGATTAAAAATGATGAATGAAAGTTAATTTACAAAAAATATGTAGTCATCTCTTCTTATAGTAAAATCCAAAAATGCTGAAACTTACTAATATTACACGAATACTCTGATAAAAAAACAAGTATATATGTATAAATTAATTTTATAATTTTGATATATTGGACCTGCTTTATGGTATGTATATTCTCTGTGGTCCCTCTTTGCAATTGATTTTATTATTCTCTATGATAGATATAATATGGGTTTTAGTGTTATTATTGTCCAATCAATATGTAATATATATTTCCTTCTTATATCAAAATCTTTAGATAATGGATTTATTTGTATCTAAAATGTAAGAGAATAGGATTCTGAACCAATACTATATGACTACTTAGGTTTTTGTCTTAGATTAGTCGCTTCTTGAATATGATTTCTCGCCATCGTTGAAATTTTATAAAAGCTTAATAAAGAAAGAAAAAAAGTAAACGTAGACAAAGTCTAAACATGAAGCAAATTTTCTTTCTCCCTAAAATTTTAGCGTGTCTGTGTTTTTCTGCATTTATAGATATTAATATAAAGGAAAATTTATTATAGAAAGAAAAAGAAAGATATTTAATTGTATTGTCGATTTTATGCTGCACGAATCAAAGTTGCAATAACTGTTGAATAAAGTTTAGTTAAAGATATGCTTATATGTGATCGATTCTTTTTTTAAAAATATATAATCCTAAAGTTATTAATATATGAGTTAAAGATCTATATAATCTGCCATACTACTTTTGATTTGTGGATGTAGTTTCGAATTCTACTTGGGGAGATTTGATGAAAACAAAAAAATAGTTAATACATTCAAGATAATTACGTATTTACAAAATATTGTCTCAATTCAGCAGAAATATCTTGTTTTTTGAGAGCCTATTATAAATATAAAACATTATAAACAATCTTATTCAAAAGTAAGTTTTGGATACAGAAAATTTGCAAAAAAAATAAATGAAAAGGACTATATTTATTTGTGGAAAATCATATGTTCTACTATAGTAGATCATTTCTGTGTGCAGATTTTGAATTTTAATTGAACAAAAGTTGGCAAATTAATTACATATACGACTGTGCAAGAATTGGGTTCCAAAGTTTGTAATTTTAGGATTATTAAAAAATCTAACTCATAAAAACTTTATAGCAAAATAAGCAAAATTACAAACAATTTGATTCCCTTATACTTTTACGATTTTAATTAAAAGGACAATTCAGTCAATTTTAATTTCGAATGGTAACCCAAATTTGAAGAAACGGTAAAGCAAAAGAAGGGTAATCTGGTCATTTCCAAGATAATGGCATTTTTGTAGTTTTGTGAAGAGTTAAAGGGTAATTAAAACCTCTCGTCTCTATAAATTGTCATAACCTACCCATGCCCGTGATCTTTCTGTTATCCCTTCTCTCGTTTCTCTCTCTATTTGTTCTTCTCTCTTCTCTCTCTATAATAAACGCTCATATTTTCAAAATAACCTCTATATTTTTTATTTATTTCGTTTTTCACCCCATTATTTCAGATTTGACTGTTTTTAACAACAGTCAATATTTTCAATTTTAATTTGGTGCTGACGTGGCATGTACCCAATAGAAAATCACCATGAATACCAAAACGATGCGTCTTCCCCCACGTCGTGTTTTAACGGCAGATAAACGTAAAGAAAGAGACGGCGTTATCTCCACCGTCACTGAAAAACCGCCGGAAATCGCCGTACCGAAGCCTCCTTCACTTCCGGACCATATTCCTTCGCCGGTTAATTCCATTTCCAGGAAACCTACAATCACCGCCGAGCCGCTCGGCTCCAACCAAGGCTCGAACCAGCTAATATTAGCTGGTTATTTGAGTCATGAGTTTCTCACCAAAGGCACACTTTTCGGAGAACAGTGGAATCCGGTTCGAGCCCAAACCGGTTTATTTTCGGCCCAATCGGTTAAGCCAAGTCATACTATTGAACCGACTGAGGAAAGTGAGCCGAAACGGAAGAAGTATGTAGAGGTTGCTAATCTTCTCCGGTCAGATGGGGCCCACTTGCCCGGTATCGTCAATCCTGCCCAACTTGCCCGATTTCTTAAACTGTGATCGGTGTAATCCGATGTACACGTGGAAATAAATCATTGGTTCGTCACCCGGAAAGCAAGACAGCTTTAGTACCGGAACCTTCCCCTTCTTCTCTCTCTATCTTTTTTTTCTTCCATTTTTTTTTTCTTCAAATGTTTTTAAAATCCTCTCTGTAAAGCTGACTCTCGCTCTCTCTTCATCGTCTTCCTCGGAAAATTGACTGAGAAATTTTAGGGTTTGTTCTTGAGGTAGATGTTCGTATTTTGTAAATCATGAATATCAATTAGCCAGTGGATTATATTTAAAATTAAAAAAAATTGAACTGACCTAATTTCAACCTTTTTCTGTTTCCGTAGTGGATCGTTTATGAACTTGATTAAGGATCTATCTATACATGACGAGAAAAAATCAATTTTGATAGACATTCTCGAGTTGTTGAACGTGGTGGATGGTACTTAGATTCCAATGCCTAGGAAGATTCAAACTCTGGTTTCATGCAATTATCTGGGAGACAAAACTTGGTGGTGAACTGGTATAATCTCAGTGACAGATCTTTGTGAATACAGTCGTTTGGTTTCCTGAAATCATTTGATCTCTGTTTACTGAATTTTACTGAACATACCGATTGAGTTTTGAGTGTTGTGACGCGTTTGCGTTTGACTCAGTTTTACGCTTTGTTTCGAAATGGAAGACGCGAGATTCCAATAACTAGAGAATGGTAACTAGTGGTTATGGAAAAGTACATTGATTCGTGTTGATTGAAAGGTGATGACTTTGCTATGGAGGTGTTTGTCTATATTGTTGCAGTAGACATGCTCACAGTACCGTTTAATTGGATTTTGATCGTAATAGGTGACAGGATTGTGTTGTAAGCTCATTAAGCATTGATGAGAAAATAGCTGGCAAAAGTTCAGAGTTTGTTCTTTGCTTTCCTCAGAACATGGATCAAATTTATCAGTCTTTCTTCTTCTTCGCCATTAACTCGGCTATTCTGCTGGACACGCAGTAAGCAGTGGACTGAACGGTGATCATAGGACTGACACCAAGAGCTGTTGGTAGAACACTTGCGTCACAGACGTACAAATCTTGCTTCCCAGCTCTCTCCTTTTCCGTCAATGGCTCCTTCCTTTTCCGTGGCACCCATACGGCAACATCCCATTTGATGCGCTGTAAAGGACTGAGTCCAGTGCTTTCTCATCGACACAACTCCAGCTGGTGTCTCCACGGTACGTAGAAATGCCTCTAGATCTTCGTGTTTGATTCCATTA
>JAKUCM010005180.1:0-12685 GCA_023374145.1 Lepidium sativum | reverse complement strand
AGATGTTGGAGATTCTCTTATATACTAGAACAGTAGTAGTAAATTGAAGTTGTAAGTCTGATTAATATATACATTTAATTGATACTATATTTATAATAGCTTTACGTTGTAAAATTTACTTTTTGTTCATTCAATATTAATTAATTATGATTTTATTTTGAAATAATAAGACAAATAAAACACTAAAAAATAAATAGTCTAGTTAGTTTACTTTAATGAAAAATTTATTAAAACATTGTTGAAAAGAGACTTTAGTAATTATTTGTTGACAAAAATAAAATAAAATAAATAGTAATATGTATTATTGGAATAATATATGAATTTATATTTTAATAAATCCATTATTTTTGACGTTTTTATACAAATATATTTATTCATTTTAAATATTTTGAGTAAAAGCCTCCAAAATTGGAATCACTTCAACTTTTTTCCATACAAAATATTTATCTTAAATTGTTTTATAATTCTAATTTTTATATAGATTTCACTCTTCAAAAACATCCAAAATGTAAATTCATGTTTATTTTTACGGCTATGTGTTTTGTAAAGTTTTATATTATTCGACGATCTATATTATGTTGAAGGGATATTTAGATGATCCGATCAATTGCGTAAAGCCCGCAGTTGGAAATGGGTGTATAAGAATGTTGTGCTCAGCCTAGAATACAATCATAAAGTTGAAAGTGTTGTGTTCACGAGAAATTGAGAGAGGAATTAGACTGAATAATACTTTATATTGATGAAAATGAAAAGATCGACACTCAAATAGGCTTTAGCTTACAACTAAAACAAAATGAAAATTTAGCAATTAACTAAAACTCAGTCACACCCACTTATCAATTAACTTATTCAATTGCAGAAATCAACAAACCAAAATGAAATCAACAAACTAAATATCCCAAACTTCAGGACTTTATTCTTCACTCTATCATAAACTGAAAAGTCTTCATTCAATTTACTCATCCTTACCACATACTTCCATCATGCTTATTAGCTTCTCAAACGCATCAAGTTTTAATGCCTTTGTCATAACATCTGTGATATGTCCTTGTGTAGCATAGTAACTGAGTTGAATTACACCTTCATTAACCAATTCTCTTAAGTAATGAAACTGAACATGAATGTGCTTGCTCCTACCATACATCATTGGATTCCTTGATAACTTTATGGTTGAACTAATATCACAAAGCAGAGTTGTGCCTTCTTCTTGTTTAAAACCTAATGTTCCTGATCCACAGAGCTTGACAAGCACCAAAAGTTGCATATACAAATTCTGCTTCTGTCGTGGAAAATGTTACTATTGCCTGTTTCTTTGAGACCCACGACACTGCTGCTCTCCCAAGAGAAAAAAGTATCCAGATGTGCTCTTACAATCATCAATATCTCCAGCATAGTCACTATCCACGTACCCAATTAAATTTTGTTCACCTCCGAACTTGTACTGAATCCCAAAGTCATGAGTTCCTTAAATGTACCACAATATCCTCTTAGATGTTGTCATATGTTGCTCAGTTGGACTCTCCATGTACCTACTAACCAGATTGACTGAGTAGATTAAATCCGGTCTTGTAGCAGTTAAGTATCTTAAGCTTCCTACAAGCTGCTTGAATGTTGTCGGATTAACTTTCTCACCAGCCCCTGCTATCGTCAATCTGTTTCCTGGAACCATTGGATTTCTTATTGAATTTCATTCTTCCATGCCATATCTCTCTAAGATCACCTCTGCATATTTCTTTTGACTGACGAAAATTCTCATCTCATCTTGAATCACTTCCATTCCTAAGAAAACCTCATTTTTCCCAAATTCGTTAGTGTCATCATCGATTCCTTAAACCTCTGTAACATCTCAGTTGAATTACATGTGTAAATCAGATCATCAACGTACAGACTTACTATTAAATAGCTTTCACTTTCCTTCTTCACAAATAGTATGTGTTCACAGTAACATTTTTCGAACCCTTCATGCACAAAGAACTTCTCAATGTGACTGTACCATGCTTTAGGAGTTTGTTTCAGCCCATACAAAGCCTTTTTAGCTTATAAACTTTCTCTTATTCACCACTAATCACGAATCCTATAGGCTGCTCCACATACACATCCTCCATCAGTTCTCCATGTAAGAAAGCGCTTTTGACATCTAACTAAAAAACGTTCCAACCCTTTTCAGATGTTGTACCCAGAATTATTCTGATAATGTCCCATCTTGCTACTGGGGCAATAACTTCATGAAAATATTCTCCTTGTTTCTGGTGATAACCCTTTGCAACTAACCTTGCCTTGAACTTATCCACCTCTCCATTCTCATTGAATTTTGTTTTGAACACCCATTTAACACCAATCACCTTTATTCCATCTGGCAGATCAACTAGTTCCCAAGTGTTATTCTCCTCTATGGATGCAATTTCTTTCTCCATAGCCATTCTCCACACTTCAAGTTTCTCTGCTTCCTCAAAAATTTCTAGATCCTCTATGGATATAAACATCGCATAAATTTCCCCTTGTTCTTCTTTAACTAGAAACCCAACATCTCTAGTGTCAAAATCTTTAAACCAAGCTGGTCTTCTGATCGGTCTTTTCACACTTTCTCTCCAATGTGTTTGAGTTACTGAAGTTACACCTTCTTCTTCCTCTACAACATCATCTCCTACAGGTTGTGTCGGTATCTCTCGTTTACCCGTGTTATCACCTATTGATACTGCAGTCACTTTCTTCTCAATTTAACCTTCAGATTTATCCCACACAAGTTCTTTATCTTCTTCTTCATTGTCTTATTCCCAGCGTGTATTCTCATCCACATGAACATCATGGCTGATCATAATCTTTTTTGTCTCTCGATTATACAGGCGATATGCCTTTGACTCCTTGATGAAACCAAATAACACACACTTGATGCTCTTCTCATCAAGTTTAATCCTTTTTCATATGGAACCAGTGCATAAGTGACGCTCCTAAACACTTTTAGATGTTCCACAAGACGGTTTCTGGCTACTCCATTTTTCCTTCGGTGTAATGTTTTCCAGCGCCTTTGAGGGACTTCTGTTCAATATGTAGACAGTATACTGAACCACCTCAGGCCAGAAACATTGTGGCACATTCATCTCTAGCAGCATGCACCTTGTCCTGTTCATCACTGTCATGTTCTTCCTCTCTGCAATGCCGTTTTGCTGAGGTGTATACGCAGCTGTGAACTGGCGTTTGATTCTTTTTTCTTTGCAAAAACCAACAAACTCTCTTGAGTTGTATTCCCCTCCTCTATCAAATCGTAGGCACACCAGTAACTACTCTATTTCTCTCTCTGCAAAAGCCTTAAACTCCTTGAAAGTCTTAAATGCTTTAGATTTTTGAGTCAAGAAATATGTCCAACATTTTCTGTTGTAATCATCAATAAAGTCCCACTATCTTATGTTGGCGTGATTGGTCCGAAAATGTCACTGTGAATTAACTGAAGACAACGAGACGATTTCCACTCACTCTTCTTTGGAATGCTCTCTCTGTTTTGCTTGCCTCTCATACAGATATCACATATGACTTCTTCCACTTCTTGACTCAACTTTTCCATTCCAACTACCATGTCTTTTTTTGTCAGAGACCTTAGTCCTTTGTTGTTGAGATGACCATACATTATGTGCCACAACTCATTGGTTTTCTCCATCACCTGCAGACATAGTCCTTCTTCTTCTTTAGTTTTTTTTTCACAGCACCAAGAATGATGAACATTATGTTTTTCGACATTGTTGAGTGCATTATCAACTTCTTCTCTTGTTTGTGCAACACATCACACTCTTCGTTTTCAATAAGTATCCTACGACCTTTCTCTTGCAGCTGTCCTATGGTGAGAAAATTATTCTTCAAACCAGGTACGTAATACACATATATGATCCATTGAATTCTTCCATTTATTTCCAATCCAAGTCTTCCTCTTCCATTTACCGACATTCACCTATCATAACCCAACTTCATATTTCTATTGAATGAGTCATCTAACTCCATAAACCACTCTTTGACGCCACACATGTGATTGCTACAACTAGAGTTAAGGAACCAAACATGTTCCTCTTCAGTCTTCACTTCTTCAATGCACGCCATCAAAAGGAGATCCTCTTCCATCTCCGCATAGTTTGCTTCCCTCTCCCAATATGGACATTGTGATCTGAAATGTCCCAACTTGTGACACTTAAAACATTCAACATTCTCTTTGTTAAAACTACCATGGCGTCTTCCTTGACATCCACCTTGGCCTCTTCCTTGATATCCACCTCGACCTCTTCCATTACTACGAGATCCTCCTCTTCCTCTCCCAGCTCTTGGTTTTCACTGACCTTGTACCTGTAGAGCCTTTTCATCACCCTCATATCTAGTCATATTATGTTCATGTACCATCAGAGAACTCTGCAGCCCATCTACCGTCATGTTTTTGATGTCCTTTGACTCCTCAACATACATACTATGTATGTGAATTTTTCTGCAAGTGTCCTAAGTATTTTCTCCATGATCTTGGAATCAGACATATTCTCTCCAAGGTTTTGCATATAATTTGCGACCTCCATCACTCCTGTTCACATCTCGAGAATCTCAAAGTTTTGTTTTTGCCTCTGCAACTGCGCACTTTGCACTCTATCGCTGCCTTGAAACTTCTTCTTCATCGACTCCCAAATCTCCTTTGATGTCTCCTTCTTGAAAATTGTTTTTTAGGGTGATTTTGTCGATTGATGCAAGCAAATAGTTGACTTTGTGATCTATCACAATTTTCTCTGCTACTTTCTCTAGTAGCTCGGTTCTCTGTGCACCTGAGATAATTGTTCCTCTTTCTTGACTTGGAATCTCATTCTCTATTAGATCCCACCACTTCTTTGATCGAATTAGGTTCTCCCTAAGAATTGCCCAATGCTCATAGTCCCAATCAAACTTGGGTATCACCAAATTATCCTTGTCGTCCATATCTCGTTAGTATCCGTCTCTGATACCACTTTGTTGTGTTCACGAGAAATTGAGAGAGGATTGGACTGAATAATACTTTCTACTGATGAAAATAAAAAGATCGACACTCAAATAGACTCTAGCTTACAATTGAAACAAAACGGAAATTTAGCAACTAACTAAGACTCAGTCACACCCATTTATCAATTGACTTATTCAATTGCAAAAATCAACAAACTAAATATCTGAAACTTCAGGGCTTATTCTTCGCAAAGTACCAGAGATTCCTAGGAATCTTTCCTTTTTCTAGCTATTTCAGGTTAAGAAGATGTAAAAATGCCTTTCTCTATACAAGAACGATGCGACCTTTGTATCGCGCACATAACTTAGTCACTGTAATTTGTAAAATCTTAATCAAATTTAATATTTTTAGTCTTAAAAATCACTTAAAATTGTGATGATCTTAAAAATCATGATTTCATAAATTGTATATAGGATATTATTTATAATTTATCGAAAACAAATTGACGTATAATCGTGGAGTTATACTTCATACAATTTTGACGACATAATGAGTTAAAAAATTTAAAATTATAAATCATTAAAATTAAAAGTTTTTTATAAGAGTGAAAATTTTGGAAATTTCAAATGTGAATGAATCTAAGTTGGAGACAATATGTGAAATGGGACAAGTATTTGCAAGTAAAGATCAGTAACGTGGCAGGTGATTAGATTTTTTTTAAAAAAAAAATTAAATGCTCCGACAAATGAAAGGCCTGGTACCATAACTTAAATTTAACTTTCGACTTTTGTTTCTTCTCGGACAAACTATCAAACACTGCGACTGAAAGCTTTCGTTCTGACAACAACAACAACATATTCAAATTTATAAATAATCAATCCGAATATTAATCGATAACAAGCCGTAAATAACTTATGATTAATTAAGAAAAAAAAAGATAAAATAAAATAACATTTTTTTCTTCTTCTTCTTCTTACCGTCCATAAGAGTTTTACTGATATATCTGTAAAACTATTAATATTTTGTCTACTTTCTTTTTTAGCATTTATTTGCTGACAATCCGATAAGATTATTCGCTAGATCGTAAGTAATACGTGTCCCTTGTTGCTGCACGTTACCGATGATCGACAACGCCGATGACGTCGGAGCAAATGCAAAGCAGAAAGTTCCTGAATCATCCACTGGAATCAGATAATTCTTCGCCGGTAAATCAAGCGACTTTCCTCCGGTGAAATGAAACGTCACCGTCGGGACTTTCACGGAGGAGAGTGATGAGAAATCGTAGCAAGTATCGAAGAGAGATATGCTCGAAGTTCCCTTTTTGAGATTCGTTGTGAGTTTAGCGAACGCGTTACGTAACGAGTTATAAGCCTGAGTTTGAAGACGAGTCACGGCGGTTCCACAATCCAAAATCACACCTCCGCTTCCTGCAGCGTCGACTGCGAACATCGATTCAGGCAACGAGACTTGTTGACCACCGACACTGAATCCGCTAAGTCCAACGTAGTAGAAAGTGTCGATCTTTTGGTTACGGAGAAGCGGAGCCGTCGCGTCTCCGCTACCGAGAGCAACCGTGTTGAAATCGAGACTCGACGATTTTCCCGAGTCACGGTCAACGAGGCAGTAAGAAAACGACGTCGCTTTCATTTGATTGGTTATCGATAAAGCTCCACCGCCTAAACCGAGTAAACCGGCTGCTCCAACGAAAAGACCTTCGTTATCGTGACCACATCCCAAAGCGACGTCGTTTAGTTTACCGAATTCACCAAACGTCACCGTATCCGTAGCGAAATCTCCGACGGTGAAAGATCCGTCACCGTAACTAACTTGGTAAAGACAGTTGTTAGAACGACAAGTGGTGGCTTCGAGAAGAGAGCACTGTGGAGCTGAGCAAGTGAGGGTTTTGTATGTTGAGGATGAAGTCGGGTCAAAAACCGGGTCGGATTGTTGGTAACAGTCGGAGCAAGGTTGGCACTGCATCCAATTCACGTCACTCCCAGTGTCGAGAACCATGTACATCTCTTTCGCCGGAGTTCCGACTCCGATTCTCGTGAAATACTCGCCGCTTCCTTGTGAAGCTCCGGAGACGACAGGTGTCGTTAAAGTCTCGGGTTGGAATTGAGTTTCGTCGTTGTAAACAGGTTTGAGATCGGATCTGTCTATTCCTTCGACGGAGAATTGGATTTTGGCGACGATTCCGGCGACTCTAGATGAGTCACGCTCGAGTCGACTCAGTACTAGGGATTTGTAGTCCTTGTGTTGTGACGCGACGAAAATGTCTCGGGAGTGAAGTTGTAGAGAGAGTGGAGAAGATGAATTGAGGAAAACCGGGCCGGTTATGGATTCGGATTCGGGTCTTGTTGCTGTGAGTGAGGAACTAGTTGGGTCGAGTGAGAGGATAGTTTGTGTTTGCTGTAGAGAAGAAGCTACGTCGAGCACAGCCGTTTTAGTCGATAGAGAGCGAGAGGAAGCATTTGTAGTGGTGAGGAGAATAGAGAGAGTGACGGTGAGGAGAGAGAGAGATCGCTTGATAGCCATTTTTTCCGACGAAGTGTTTATTGGAAAGGAAAAAGACGAAGATATGATTTTTATTTATAGAGATAATAAATGGTTGTGGAGAGAGTCACGCCAGAATTGCTGTGCTTATAAAAGCCACATCAATTATTTATAATTAAATATTTGTATTCACATTATCATCAGAATCTAAACTTTTTATTTCAATCTTTTACACAAAAATAAAAACATTTAACTAATTATAAATATATATATATATATATATATATATATATATATATATGGATCTGAAAAATGAATCTTATTCTAATTTCTTTCATATGATCCCAACATAGAATAATTTAAATTCCGTATTTAGAGATAATTTATATTTACTTGGTAGAATTCAAGACAGAATATTACAGTATAGTGAAGTGTACGGACACATAGTGGTTGATGTAAGTGTACAATTTACCTGAATTCTAAGATTTTTGGATAAATAATTAATCATATATATATATATATATATTGGGTATTGTTGGACATGAGAGTTATGGAAAACTCACAGGCCCAATATTAAGGTGGAGATTATTGGGTATTGTTGGACCTGAGAGTTATGGACGCTGGGATTTATCCAGTAATCTTGCTCTGGATCGGCCCAATGTTTAGTCCAAGTCAGTTCTTCTCTGGTTGCTTCAGGCCTTTTAGAAGGTGTAGTCAAAATTCTTGCTTTGGACTGGTCTTTGATGTCTTCTTCAATGTACCTAAAAGGCGAATGGTGGCAGTGTGTCAAGGACAGATGATCAAAGAGCTCAATACAGTAAAAGGAAGACTAAAGGCATTTTTTCATTGGCATAAAGGAAGAGAAGGTCTAGCGAATTACTAGAGAGTTATAGGGTGAGTGTTTGTCTTGAGAGAAGAGAGTGAGTTTCTTCTAAGACAGATCTGTCTAGTCTGGGCAAGGGTTATCTTTCGGGTTTCTTCTTCTTTGTAAGGTGAGAGTGAAAGGTTGTAATCTCTTGGCATTGAAACTTGTGTTCCGGTTTCACCGGTGAGATGTACCAAGATCTGATTTTGATCTTGGGAACTCATTAATCCTCCTGTCTTCTTTACTTTCTACAAAACAAGTAATCCGATCACATATTTAGATACTTACATCTAAAGAAGTCTTAGTCTGAAAAGCTAGTATAGCCTAACATGGTATCAGAGCTCTTTTGGTTGCAAATTTCTAAATTTCAGTACTAAGGGAAGTTGTGGTTAACGGGGTGAAAAACAAGAGGTTACTGGGTTTTGTCTCAAAGCAAATTTCATGGAACCCACTCAAGGGAAATTTGAAGTGGAAAAGTTCGATGGGGAAGGGGATTTTGCTCTCTGGAAATACAGAGTGCTAGCTCAACTGGAGATACTAGGTCTAGGAGATGTTATCCAGATTTCAGCCAAATCTGAAGCTGAAACTGAAGATGAAGGAGATCCTAAACCTCCTACTCCAGCTGAGCTAAAGAAGCGAGCCAAGCTAGCTAAACTCAAAGATAAGAGGGTAAGAAATCTTCTAACTTCATGTGTTACTGATATTGTGCTGCGAAAGGTTATATTATAAAAGAAAAGACAGCTCAAGGTATGTGGACTGCTCTAGAAGAGATATATCAAGTTAAATTTATGCCTCATCGACTGGATTTGAAACAGAGATTCTACAGTTTTAAAATGAAGGAAGACAAAAGTCTAGATGTTAATCTATATGTGTTCAATAAGCTCTTATCTGAACTTTCTAGTGTGGGAGTCAAAATGGAGGATGAAGATCAAGCTGCTATACTTTTGAATAGTTTACCTAAGAGATTTGAAAGTCTAGTTCATACCTTGAAATATAGTCCTGGAAAGACTACAATCACAGTAGATGAAATTGTAAAGTCTACTTACTCGATTGAGTATGAATTAAAGGGTAAAGGACTATTGGAATCTAAAGGAACTGGTGAAGGATTAATGGCAGATTATTCAAGAGGTAGACAAGAAAAGAAAGGAAAACAGAGATCTAAATCAAGGAGTAAGTCAAGTGTCAAGTACAAAAAGAGATGCTGGATATGTGAAAGTGAAGAACATTTCAAAAAGGACTGCCTCAAAAGAAAACATAACGGATCATATCAACCAAAACAAGAGAAGGCTGAAGCAGGGGTTGCTAAAGCACAGTGGGTGAGCATTGTTGAACCAGAAGTACTCACAGTATCAAATTCAACAAGACAAGGTTGGATTTTGGATTCTGGATGTTCATATCATATGACATTTCAGAAAAATCTAATGTTTGACGTTGAAGAGGCAGATGGAGGGAAAATTCTAATGGGAAATGATACATATTGTGAAATTACAGTCATTGGCAAAGTGAAAATTCAAAAGCTATAACGGAAGAATGGTTATTTTGAAAAATGTCAGATTCTCACCCACAGCAAAGCGTAATCTCATATCTTTGGGTCAGTTATGGGATGTTGGTTCAAGTCAAGAAATGGAAGAATGCAAGTGTACAAAGCTGAAACAGAAGTGTTGGCAGGTAACTATAAAGATACACTATATTATCTTGACGGAGAACCAGTCTCAGGTCAAGTAAATGTGGCTACCTCAACATGTCTAGATCCTACAACTCTATGGCACAGCAGACTGGGACACATGAGTGAAAAGGCTATGAATATTTTTGTCAAAAGTGATGTTCTAAGCACAAAAGAATTTTCAACACTGAATCGATGTGAACATTGTATCATGGGAAATACACATAAATTGTCGTTTGGAAAAGGAAAGCATACGTCTGAGGGAATCTTAGATTACATGCATTCTGATTTATGGGGGTCTCCTAATGTGACACCAAGTCTTGCCAAAGCTCAGTATTATATTTCATTCATAGATGATTTCTCAAGGAAGGTTTGGATTTATTTCCTAAAGACTAAGGATGAAGCTCTGTCAAAATTCATGGAATGGAAGTCTCTAGTCGAAAATCAGAGTGGTAAGAGGATTAAAATTCTGAGGACGGATAATGGGTTGGAGTATTGCAACAAATACTTTGATGATTTATGCTCCAAAGACATAAGACATGTCCCTATGCCCCTCAGCAAAATGGAGTAGCTGAGAGGTTGAACAGAACGATTCTAGAAAAGGTAAGAAGTCTGCTAAGTGAAACAGGCTTAGAAGAAAGATTTTGGGCAGAAACCTCTGCTACTGTTGTTTACCTAATCAATAGGACTCCATCTTCAGCTATTGATCATAAGATTCCTGAGGAGGTTTGGTCGGGAAAGAGACCTAATTATGATCATATAAGGAGGTTTGGATGTTTGGTCTACTATCATGTGGATCAAGGCAAACTGAAACCTAGGACCAAGAAAGGAATTCTAATGGGTTATCCGCAAGGGGTTAAGGGGTACAGAATTTGGAGTATTGATGACAGAAGGTGTTTTGCAAGCAGAAATGTCATTATATGTGAAGACATTATCTACAAAGATGCGAAAAATATGACGGATGATGAATTAGAGAAAACAAAAGATAGAGGAAAGAAAGTCTCTTTCATACTTCCTAACACAACAAATGCATCAAATGGTCAAAAGGCTGGTATCTCTGAGGAAGGAAGTAGTTCAAATCAAGGTGGAGTTTATGATCATCTCACTTCGGATTCTGAAGTACAAGAGGATGAAGATTCAGAGACTCCAAGTTTAGAAAGTGTGTCACTAGATGGTTATCTTCTAGCTAGAGACAGAGAAAGAAGAGCTCCAGCTAAATTACCTAGCAGATTTGATGATTGTGATTTACTGGCTTATGCTCTTAATATGGCATAAGACATAGGTGATGATGAACCTAAGAACTATCAAGAGGCTATAAGTGGTAAATACAAAGATCAGTGGCTAAAGGCAATGTAGGAAGAAACTGAATCATTGGACAAGAATAAGACATGGAAATTGATTGAAAGGCCTCAGAAACAGAGAATAATTGGTAGCAAATGGATTTTTAAATTCAAGCCAGGAATTCCTAAAGTCGAGGAACCTAGATTCAATGCACGATTAGTGGCAAAAGGATTCTCACAATTGGAGGGAATAAACTACCATGAGATTTTTTCACCAGTCGTAAAACATGTTACTATCAGGATATTTATGTCTATGGTTGTTCATGGGGATTTAGAGCTGGAACAAATGGATGTAAAGACAGCGTTTTTACATGGTGAACTAGAAGAACGGATTTTGATGGAACAACCAGAGGGATTCACTAGAGGAGATGATATCTGTCTATTGCAAAAATCTATCTACGGACTCAGACAGTCTCCAAGGCAGTGGAACATAAGGTTCCACATCTTTATTACACAGAAAGGTTTCTCAAGAAGCAAGAATGATCCTTGTGTCTATTTCAAGGAAGGTGAAGGAAGAGTGTTTGTTTATTTACTACTCTATGTTGATTGCATGTTACTAGTGTCTAAGAGTATCACGAAAATTCAAAATTTGAAGGGGTTGCTAAGTTGTGAGTTCGAAATGAAAGACCTTGGTGTAGCTAGACGTATATTGGGAATTGATATTATTCGAGTCAGAGAGGAAAATCAACTACAACTATCTCAACAAGCATATATTGAAAAGATTCTAAGAGGTGTTGCAATCACGGAAACAAAGAGTGTTCTAACACCTATTGGAACACAACTAAAGTTATCAAGCACTAAGTTTGGAAGATAGAGATAAGGCAGCTGCATAAATGGAGAACTTACCTTATTGCAGTGTCGTAGGCAGTCTTATGTACGCCATGGTAAGCACACGTCCAGATATTGCTCACGCCGTCAGTCTTGTAAGCAGGTTCATGAGTGCACGTTGCAAGCAACATTGGAAAGTTGTTAACTGGATACTCAGATATCTAATAGGCACAAAAAAACTTATGCTCTTACATTCAATAAATCAGGAAATTTCGAGGTTCAAGGTTACTGTGACAGCGATTATGCTGCAGATCTAGACAAAAGACGATCTAGTATTGGTTATATTTTTCAAGTGGGAAACAATACAGTCAGTTGGAGGTCGGGTTTACAGCAAACAGTAGCTTTATCTACTACAGAGGCCGAATATATGGCTATGGCAGAAGCAGTAAAAGAAGCTATATGGTTAAAAATCTATTACCTTTGAGTTAGGGTTTCCTCAGGAGTCGGTGCGACTGTTCAGTGACTCGCAGAGTGCGATCTTTCTGGTGAGAAACCACATGTTCCACGAGAGGACGAAGCATATCCAAACTCGCTATCATTTCTCTCTCTCTTTT
>JAKUCM010005179.1:0-40904 GCA_023374145.1 Lepidium sativum | reverse complement strand
GCCGATTAAATCCTATCATCCAATCAGTTGTCGTAATTGTGAGAAGATCCATTCATTGAATCTTAGTCGCATGATCCATCTTTGTCAATATCATGTAGTATCTATAATCAATAATATTACTTAAAAGAAATCTCTATATACAAATAAGTGAAATGATTGTTATACATAGTTTTTTTATACCTCATTGGACTCGATTTCATTGAACTTCTTAATCAAGTCGAATTTACTTTAAAATAAATATGTATTTCCTCGACACCAACTATAAATAGGAATGACTTTCCTATTAAGTTATTTATAGCAAGATGTAAATTTCTGGATTTCTTTTTCTGAAATATATTAAAAATAAAACATAAATATAATTTTATAAAAACACATAATATATTAAGAGGTAAAAGTATTATGAAATTATAAGTTACCTCGCAAGATAAGGATCGGAATAGTTCAATAGCAGTACATGGAAGTAAACAAAAACCAATATAATCAGAGATCAAGATTTAGATTCAGTGGTAGTGTCACCCACAAGCACATTAATATTGTACCTAATAATATGAATATGAGAAAAATATTACAAATATAGAATTTAATCAATCTAACGCATTATAATATTCACAAAAAGTTGATAGGGAAAGAATATTCTGAAACTTAGTTTGGATCAACATCAGTGAAAATGGATTTACACGTTTCACAATTCCACATACGTTTGGACATAGTAAACATGCTCATGCATCAGCGATATCATCCACTCTTTGTGTGCACATATAGCAAATAACATTGAACCAATCATAATCACTAATCCATTGCAAGAATTGTTACAAAAATGCATACTTTCCAATCTACATAAATTACATTAAAACATATTTTTTAGCAAATGGAACACTATGAATGTATAAATACATATTATTTATATCTAAAAACATAATATTACCACATTAGTCTTGTGTAATTCCTTTAGTGTTTTTGCTTGGAAAAATCTTAGTAAAATAATGCTAAAATTTTCTTCTGAGTTTCATATCTGTCAAATACGTCTTGTTCTGAAAATTCGGTTTAGAAATCAGATATCTTATAACTCATATATATAAGAGTTTAAAATAAATAATAGATTAGGTGTAGAAAGAACATAACCTAATACTTAAAACGAATTATAAATCTAACTTATAAAAGTAGCTAGATTCTTATATATATTTGAATGTATAACATATTCTGATATTATTGACAATTAGAATACTCCAATTATACTAATTTTAATAGTTTATTTCTTCCATTTCATATATATTTGTTTTGGTTGATTTAAATTCTTTGTTATCTTATTTGGCAACTAATTAGAATCATTGATATCCTAATTTTTATATCAAATAACAGATGTATTCCAAGTTTATTGTTTTGAATTATTATTCAAAACGTAACGTTTTGTTAGTTGTTGAATTAGATGATAGATAAAATCATGAAAATTTGTTTATACATACAATTATTCATAAATCAATTATACTTCATAACCTAAACTTAATAGAAAATGCCGAGGACAGGTGGCCCAGTGGTAAAAGTCACTTTACAAATTCTTAAGGTACTAGGGATCGACACCTCCTACCTAAAGTAGTAGAAGTGAATTTAAAAGCCACTAGGCTAGTTGACAAAAAAAAAGAACTTAATAAAAGATCAAAATTATATGTTTTTATTGTAATAAGTACCTAATACTAATAAATAGATCATAAATAAAATTTGAGTCTTCACTATCTTTGATCATATCATCATAACAATCGACTGAAATAACTTATCTAACTTTAGGAGTAGCACCTTATCACCAATTCTATCCCTAGAAATAATCCTTGCTTCAATTAATTTGCGGCCAATTTTGTAATCTGAAATTTTGTTCCATTAATCAGACTGGTTCTAACATTGATGTCTCTTGTCAACATAACTTCAAAACTAATTGGAACTAACTTAATTTTTTCTAATTTTTTCTAAGAAGGGGAAATAGAAAAGGGTTCCAGATTGTTTGATATCATGGTGGTAAATTATAAGAAGGTAAATCATAAGAAGAGTAAATCTATGAAGGAAAAATGATAATTATGATGAGGGTAATGTGCACACAAGCCAATATCTACTATATAATAAAAAGAGTAAGTTTTTGATCTTTAACCTTTAATTTGATACTTAATTACAAGTCATGCCATTAAAATTTATATTATTTTCTAACAATTAAAAAATTAAGAAAATGATAGTGGACTCTATTTCACTATGCTTATCAATCATAAACTGCTAAAATTAAGTATTTTATTGAAAAATCATATGTTAGAATGATTTTTCATTTGCTCGAAAATATTAACCACAAACCCATTTGATTACTTTGATATTATATATAGTTTGCAATTTAATTGCTATATTTTTAGTATAAGCATGTTCCGCTAATAGTATATTATACAAAATCGTCTTTTTAGTTTTTTATTGTATTATTCAATAACTAAAAGTTTATATATTTACTATTATTGATTTAGGTGCATTCAGATATATTTTTTGTAGATACATATCTGTGTGTGAAGCTGCATGGAGGATTCTAGCATTTCCTTGTAGAGAAGTTATATTTCCACAAAAAAGATCAACAAGTATTGTTTTGGAAAGATGATGACCCTATGGAGTCTGTATTAAACAGGAAGTCTATTGATCAATAAAATTTTTTTGGCTTGGATGGAATGAAATAAACATGATCATGAAGCAAGAAAGCTTACATATGTTGAGTTTCCTTCAAAATGTTTATAACAAGAAGTCTAAGACCTGAAACAAGAGAAAACAAGCTAAATTCGCTATTGGTAGGTTGTACTATGTTCCTCCATCACTTCAAGAGTTGTTCTTCTTACGAATTTTGTTTAACAAGGTTAAAGGGCCAACATGTTATGAAGATATTAGAATTGTTGATGGAATAGTCTACAATACTTTCAAAGAATCATGTATAGCCTGATGTGTGCTAGATGATGATTCTAAGTATATTGAAACCATACGAATGGCAAGTCAATGGGCGAGTTCATCATTCCTACGACAAGCTTTTTCCCATATGATGTTAACTAATAGTATAACATCTCCTGAAATAGTATGGGAAGCAATGTGGAAATTAATGCCAGAAAATGTATTTACAAAGAAATGTACTTTGTTCTCTATAAGAGGTAAACAATGGTTCTATCTCTTTTCCAAAATTTATTTTTTACTGTTTGATAAGTAATATAATTCATGTTTTTTTACACCATAACCTAATGGAATATCAGATTCAAAATTATGCTTCGGTTGAATTGGATTTTATTCCTAGAGGAATAATAGTTCATTATCTAGGTTCTCATCAATGCCACAAGTAAATGTTGAATCCGCTTTTGTGCAGCTAAATCAATATTTGTTCGAGGAGCTTAATTATGATTGTGCCAAGCTAAATGAAGAAAATAACAAAGAAGTTGAACTCTTGACTCACGAGCAGAAGGTTGTTTATGATAATCTTATCCATTCCATTTTACGTGATTTAGGTGGAGTTTTTTTTTGCTTACGAATTTTGGTGGTACTGGTAAAACTTTTATATGGAGAGTTTTATTTTCTGCTATACAGTATCAAGGAAAAGTTGTTATAAACGTTGCCTCCAGCGGAATAGCTTCTTTATTGTTAGTTGGTGGCAGGACAGCTCATTCAAGATTTGGTATCCCCATAAATCATGACGAGTTCACTACATGTTCTATGAAGAAAGGATCTGATTTAGCCAACTTGGTCAAAGAAGCTTCCCTTATTATATGGGATGAAGCACCTATGATGAATAAGCATTGTTTTGAATCTTTAGATATGAGTTTAAGAGATATCATTGGTGTTGATGACAAGCCATTTGCTGGAAAAGTTATAGTTTTTAGCGCTGATTTTAGGCAAGTTTTACCGGTTATCAATAGCGCTAGTAGGGTTGAGACAGTAATGCCAGTGCTAAATTCATCATATATATGGGAAGAATTCAAAGTTCAGCGATTGGCAAAGAATATGAGACTTTTATCTTTTTCTCATATTAGTGAAAAAGAGTCTTTGGAAATTAAAGCATTCTCGAATTGGCTTCTTTCGGTTGGGTGATGGTAGGATAATGAGCCTAATTTAGTAGAAGTTCTCATTGATATACTTGAAGAGTTTTTGATAACCAATACATCTTATCCATCACATCTATATGTTCTGAAATTTATGGGGATTTCTTGGATCATCTATACGATCCAGTGGTTTTTCCAAGATAGAGCAATATTGTGTCCTACCATCTTGATGTTGATATGATTAATAATCATATGCTATCACTCTTATCAGGTTTGTATAAAATATTTTACGTATTTTTGCTATAAACGTTGATCTAGATATTCATACTCTCAAGTTTATAATTGTATATTATGGCCTCATTTTTATTATTAATCGTATGTTGCTTCTTTTAGGTGAAGAAATTACCTATTTGAGTCCAGACAGCTTATGTCCAACGGGATACTTACTCTGTCGATACAATAACGTTTATTTGTCATTGAAGATTGGTGCTATCATGCTAATGTGAAACATAGATGCTAAAGTTGGATTGTGTAATGGTACAAGGTTGCAAGTAACTTAGATGGTGAAACATGTTATACACTATTACTGGGCACAGAGTCAGCGATAAGGTATTGATAACTAGAATGGTTATATCTCCTTCTGATACAAAGTTCCCTTTTAAAATGCGAAGAAGTCAGTTCCAATATATGTAGCTTTTGCAATGGCGATAAACAAAAGCCAAGGTCAAACCCTTAACAAAGTTGGGTTATTTCTTCCTAGATCTATGTGGCCTTGTTCAAAAGTGAAGGTCGAATGATGGACTCAAGATGCTTATTTTAGACAAAAAAGGACACCATTTGACCAAGAAAATGAATGTTGTTTACAAGGAAGTTTTCTAGAATTTTTAAACTTTAAGCATTATTACACCGTTATTATCGTTTGTTCATTTTAGTATTTCCGATTTTTATTGTTTGCATAACTATAACTTTAAGCACTGCTGATGATTTTATTTTTATATGTGATCCTTCGAGAGCGATTTTTCCATGTCTCCTTTGACGGAATCATATGTAGAGGAAAGTAATTAATTGGAGGTTATAGTTCGTACTGCTGTCACCATCGCAATTTTTTAAAATTCTTAGATTGAGATATGTTTTGGCATGAGTTATGAGAGAGAAGAAGGTGATAGATGATGAATAGGTCACAATTTGAAGAGAAAAAAAAAGAAACAAATTGGTGCAGGAAGAAGGGGTCAATTGAAGGATCAGCATCTAATGCAAATGAAGATAACGAACATCTTCCCAAGGAGATTACTACTCTGTAAGTTGGAAACTAATCAATATATTAACCAAGATACATATGATTAAAATGACAAGATATATATGTGTCACAATTATAGCCCAAATTAGTTCTTATAACTACATATATATTAAAGAAAACTAATCTCGTGCAAAAATATTATATACACATCACAAACCTATATATTGTTCATTAATATAAAATAAATTAAGTGCATATTAATTAAAAATATGAAAAACACATACATATTATTTGGTTAACAAAAACATAATGTTTTCATAGATATAGTAGATAACTATATAAGTCATATAATTGAAGAAAATATTTTCTGGTGGCACAGCACATAACATCATCTAGTCTACTATATATTTATAAATAAAATTATGTTTTGAGGCTTACAAAACGAATGATTGTATATCCATTTTAAATAAAGTTTCTTTAAAATATTATATATCATTAGAATATGTAATAATCATAAAATGGTGTTCGGAATTCATATTCTTCAAATTAAATTAGTAATCATTTCTACTAACACCTATCCTCTGAATGTTTAAATTACTATAATCAAATCAAAATTTTGTTTATATACCAATATGAATAATAAAAATAACATACATATTCTATATAAAAATTTATTGTTTATTAATTACAGTAAATAACTAAGAAAAATAAATAGATCATAAATTTTATATCGTTGATATGTAATGGCTTTATATAATATGCAGAATTTTGGACCACATTAGAACTTTATACAAGATAAAAATAATTATTATGTTTTTTGATTAAAAACTAACACGGATAAATTCAACGGAGAAATAGGTTTTTCAAATGGAAAATAATCATTCATTTAACGAAGCCTAGAATTCAGAAAAAAAAAACATAAAAAAGCAAAGAAATAACAAAGTTGTCACTAAATTATTATAAGAGATTAAAAAGACAAAATCAAATTTTCTCCATCTTGATTTTCTTAAATGAGTTGTGTTTTGTGCTAGAAGTCTTATCAAGAGAAGTATCATTGTGGAAAGTAGAATCATTTTTCCTTTTAAAAAGAGGTGTTGTAGATTGACAACTCAATGAATCATCTTCATATTCACTAGTTAACATTGAAAACCCTTCAGAAAAGTTAAAAACAATAGATTTATTATATTAAAAAACATGCATTTAAAATTTAAAATTATAAAATTACATAACTGATTAAGTTTTATTTATCTGAGCAGAATATATGTCATTGTATTTCTTGATCAATTCAAGTTTGCTAACCAATTGGTTAATTTGATAAGTTCGATTGCCACCTCTTCCCAAATATTTTTCAACATCAACAATAAATAAAAATAAGTTTCCTTCAAGATTTTTTGGATCTTTTATCTACATTATTTACAATATTTATATAGTAATGATGAAAAAGAAATTCAATCAACAAGATATCATAAAAATAAGTTTTTCTAATAAATAACACTATTGAAATCCGATCTATAATTCACCTCAATCAACAGTTTTGAGCAGTTTTACAGCTGACTGATGAAGAATTTTTGCATTGCAATCCAATCAAAAATAAAAAAATTTGTCTCATCAGTGGTGTTACCAACATTGAAATGAATGTAATACATATAATTTATCATAAATGAATTTCATAATAATAAATATTGTAATTATAATTTTAGTAATACATCGTAATTAAAAATATTTAGATTCGAGATTACTTACTTACAAACCACATCGGAAATATTTTTATTGCATTTTGAAAAATTCCATAATTGAGAGACTATGAGTTGTTCACCCACCTCTTGATTCATCGGTTAAACACGCAATTGACAAAACCTTTTTGTTACAAACCTTACAACTGAAATAAAACTATTCATAAATCCATCAATAGAAAAAATATTAACCATTTGATACAAACATTCCAATCCCAACAAATAAAATAATTATTATACTAAATTAGTATCTTTATTTAATAGACTTTCAAACATATAAATTATGTATTTTTTATACAAAACTTACATATGTTGTATCCAAATTTCTTGGATGGATTCTTAAGTATTTCTTGACAAATATTTCTCTAACACACAATGAATTTCATCCAATTGTTCGAATTGGTTCCAATATTGCAAGTGCTAGCTCATCATTTGGTAATGTAGAATATTAATAAACATATTAAAAATAGTTATCTAACACACAATAAATTATATTCATAGTTAAATAACAAAAAAGACAAACATATAGTATTTTAAACGTTTCTTAGTTTTAACTCCAATACTCCTTGAACGTTACAATCATTAATCCATATTTGAGTGCATGCGAATGCATTAGAGATATTCCTTTTTCTGATAATTAATTAAATAAATTATTTGACTATTAATAAATAAAACACTGAGTAAACCTTATTAAATAATAAATTTACCTTTGAAAATCTTGATTTTGTAAATTTGCATGACAATAACGACAGTTTCCTCAATATGTTTTAAAGTTACTTCTTTAACTTGCTCGGTATACTTATCCTATAGAACACAACTCATTCTGACATCACTATAAAATCACACAAATTATATCTATAATTAGATATTACTTACTCGGAATCTCGAATTTCAATATTCAATTCTTTTATTTCTTTACCATTCGTATTGGTAAACTCAATGTTTCCAACTTATATTACTTGACCAATGACATCTACAAAACCATTTAAATAAAACGAATTCCATTAAGTATTATATAATAGAACAATATACCAATATTAATTACATATTTACGAAAAAATAAAAGAACAACATACCAATCAAAAAGTTATCATAAGTTTCCCATTATGCAAATCTGCGAAATTCACATACACAATACCAAACAAATTTTATAGAAGAGGGTAAGTAGATTTTACATAGGTAGTCACAACAGCAACATCTTAAATTTATAATGTGTAGTTCGAAATAAAAATGTTCTCTTATGTGTATCAATATAATTCACAACATCATAATCTTATAACATGGACTAGTTATTACATAGGTATCCCTTTAAGTAAAGCATCACAAAACTCTTATAGGCCTCTTATAATTATTATATATATATATATATATATATATATATATTAATATAGTTAATATCTTATACTCATAACATATGACTTGCTCCATAAGTGGCTTTTGGATATATAGGTTATTTTTATCATCTAACAAATACAATTACCCTTCTATGAAAACCATACATGTCTATGTTCTTAGTTATGTAAGCCAACACTCAGTTCTCTATATATGTTTATATTTCACTCAGTTTTCTACATATGTCTCCTGTTTGCTATCTTGGGATCCGAGGGTAAGATGTATTTGTTTCATCCTTAGGCAATTTCCAAATGTCAAGTCTTAAGGATGTAACCATTTCATTGCATATATAGACATATTATTACCATCTATCACACTTTTTACGCTCATAATATATCTTTACATGGGCATCAATATAGTTAACAACATTTATCACTAACTTTAGCTATCATTATAGTTAACAACATTAGTAATTTTATCACAAACTTGAGCTATCATTATAGTTAACAATCATAATGGTTCATCTTCGTGTTTTAAATGCTTTTCACTTATGTTCATTTCTCTGTCTTTGAGAATCATAAAGCCACGAAGTAGTTAATACTTATGGAAATAGTACAACCAATGAAGCTTTATTGTCATCATTAGATTGTATAAGCTAATGCATATCTTCAGTACCCAAATTTTAATGTTTTTGATAAATATAGCTATCCTCTCACCAACAATAGGTAATCTGGCAAAATTAAATGGTTGTGTCTCATGGGGCAAAGATCTCATAACCCCATTATCAAAAAATTTTAATCTCTTATATACAAACCAAATCTCTTATATACAAACCTATTAATGAAACTTGATATTCCCAAAATGCCCTTAATGAAAATTACCCAAATTAATTAAAAAAAACAAAAAAAACTCTCTTCTCTCTCATCTCTATCTCTCTCCTCATCTCTACCTTCTCTCTCCTCTCAATTTCACGGGCGCCGCCGGGGGTCTCGACTTGCAACGCCGCCGGCTCCGACGTACACCACCGCCGCCTCCGCCGCCTCTCCTGCCATTACCGTCGTTTGTTAATCTCCATAGCTTCACTATTAATTTGCCTCTTCACATTGGGCATAAGAAGGTGGATTTCAAATTGAAATTGATAATTTTGTTTTCGTTATTTGGTAGATTCTGGGTCGAATAAGACTTAAGATTGGTAAGATAGACTGGGGCTAGACTGAAACATAGAGCAATTATAGATTTAGAACTAGAATCAAGCGAACAATTTGAGTTGATAACAGTTTCCGCGATAGTACAACTAGTATAACTAGAATCAGTTATACAGAACTGAATGAGTTGTACATTCTTTAGTTGCATTTCTGCATTGCGCTGATGTTTCAGCTTAATTAGTTGATTATTTGGTATAATCTAGCTCTAATAAGACTTGGCATTGGTAACAATTGTAATGTATAGGCTGAAACATAGCGCACTATAGATTTAGAACTGCCTAAATGATCGATGGAATCTGAGTTGATAAAAGTTGGTTTCTGCGATAGTTAAACTGGTATAACTAGAATCAGTTATACGGTTATGACCAGTTATACGTAACTGAATCAGCTGTACATTCTTTAGTTGCATTTTTGCATTGGGTTGGTGAAGAATCTTAATTTCATAAATTATAATATTTTTTTGGTTATTTGGTAGAACTTTGCTTGTATAAGACTTGATTGAAATTGAGTATGGTAACAATTGGGTGAAACGTGGCGTAAAACTGGTAGAACTATATTAGTTATACAAGTAAAACTGGTAGAACTACACTAGTTATACAAGTAAAACTGGTATACAGAAGACATTAGTTATACACAAGTTAATCATTTTTGTTTTTGTTTTAGCAGGGCATTATGAACAACAAAGTCGTGATATGGTTTAAATGCAACGACCGTAATAGTTGTATATTGATGAAGCACGCGGTAGAGGATATCACTTTGTCGATGATTGAAGAATGTTTATATCAGAGGCTTGGTTTAGATGAAAGTAAGGTTAGATTACAGTTGAGGTTCTACCGACCTACGATCAGAGATGAGGTTGAAGTGAGTATCTGTGATGATGTGGATGTGTGTGTTTATCTAGCCTACATTGATGAATATAATTGTAGTACCGCAACATTGTTCGTGGATGTCATAACTAGATCGGAAGAACCAGAGGAAAGAATGTCGAGACAAGTGTCGATAGCAGTTCAAAGCTCTGTTGGTTGTAATGATGGTGAGGGAGGAGCAACTGCTATTACAGTACATTCTCCACCAGTTAGAGAGAATGAAATTGAGCCAGTCGATGGAAGTCTGGATATTAGTGTTGAGAGATCGGATATTGGTGATGTCTATGTAGAACGTCCACCCGCTGTAGAGAGTAGTCAGTTTGCAGAGGAATGGGAAGACGGCTTAGGTTTGAGTTTGCATCAAGAATTTAAAGATAAGAAAACATTGCAAGAAGTTGTGGATAGAGGATCATTTGCCAACAGCTTTTGTTTTGCCATTAAAAGATCTGAACCAAGTCGGTTGTGGATTGTATGTAATAAAGAAGGCTGCAAATGGGGTGTACGAGCATCAAAGATTAAAAATATGGATATTTTTATGATTATAAAGTACACAAAGATGCATACATGCTCTCGGGCTAGTCAGAGCGAGAGTAGTGGCACAAACTACTGTATTTCCTAATAGCTTTATGGCTCTCTCTGGAAAATGTATGTGTATGTGTAAAACTCGTGAAACTAGCAAAACTAGTTTATTTCCGAATAGCTTTATGGCTCTCTTTTTTTATTTTTATAGTTGTCAATTTTTCTACAAAGTATATATATTCATAATCTCATCTTTTAAACATGCCCAGACTTATATTTTGTTCTTTCTCAGAATGAAGAAAAAAAAAGAAAAAAAAAACATTCTCATAATTTGCCAAAAAAAAACGATCTCATAATTTACCAAGTTTTAACGTATATGTTATATCTTTCTAAAGCGGCCACAAAGAAGACATAACATCTTCTTGTGAAACTTAATTCTTATAAGTAAGATAATTTATAATGAAACTTGATTCTTATAAGTAAAATATTCTTATAAGTAAGATATTCTTATAAGTAAGATATTCTTATAAGTAAGATAATGTATAATGATGTTAAGATGATTATATTTTTTTTATATAGTGATGAATGAATCTATATATAACTTAAAAATAAAATTAAAATAAGTTTTTTTAGACATAATTACATTCGTCCACCTTATTCCTTATAGTTTTAGTATGACTTTCTAAGTTAACATTGGTGTGACTCTCTAAGTTCTACGAATATATATTTATTCTAGAATTTAAATACACAAAACACTTAGAGTCACTAGTTAATTGATTATTATTCATTGTACAACTAAAAAATAAATTTATAAGGTTATGTATAACTAAATGTTATGCAAAATCATCGAAAGTATAACTAGTAGTAATTTAGTATAACTGCCAACTAGTAGTATAACTAGGTCGAAAATTGATACTTTTTCGTTTGGCGCCCAGGTCTGAAAATTTTGTGGGGACACGTGCAGACCTAATTTTGTGGGTATATAAACAAAAAAAAAAAAAAATTTCTCTCCTCCTCACTTTTTCCTCTCCTCTCTCGCGGCCGCCCCTCATCTCATCTCTCTCGTTTTCTCTCCTCTCTCAACCATTTCTCCTCTCATCTCTTGAAATCTTCTCACATTTCTTGTCTACTAGATTATCTATCATCTCCCCTCTCCAAATCTTCTATCATCTCTCTACTTCTTGTCCCATAGTAAGTTATCCTCTATTGTTAGGGTTTGTAGAAAAAAAATTCGGGATTAGATTTTAGATTCGTTTATTATGATTATGTTTTTCTTTTCTTTTAGGTCTTACATGGTGTCTTGGACTGAAGAGGACGACACCGACTACTCCGAGGAAGAAACCCGTGAGATGTTTAGGAGAATTGAATACGTCATGGATAGTGAAGGGGGAATTCCTCATGAATGTCCCTGTGGTGAAGCTATCACCGTGGAAAGAACAAATGAACATGCCCGGAACAAGATCTATTTCAAATGTCGGGTGTATAAGGTACAACGATGCTGTTTAGTATAACTAGTATTACTTCTATACTATGACTACTGAAGTTGTTTAGTTTAGTATAACTAGTATAACTAGTAGAACTGATGTTGTTTCCACCGACAGAACGATGGTCTCCACAGGAAAATAAGTTGGGATCAAGCTATACAAGGAGAGTGTGAGAATCTGAAATATGATATCCAGGAGATGGAGAAAAAGATAGAGTTGTACAAGGCGGAGGTGGCGATGCTGAAAAAGGAGATGTGAGAGCAAAATGCAGTTGTTGTTAAGCTTGTGGAGAGGGTCGAAAAATATTTCGGTCCTTTGTAAGATTGTCAAAATTCAAGTTATTTTAGTATAACTTGTATAACTAGTAGAACTGATGTTGTTTTAAGCATAATAATATTTAGCGTGATGTTAGACTTAATGATGTTGTAGACTTAATGATGTTTGAAAATATAAAATTTAACACTTAATGATGTTTGAAAATATAAACATAACACTAAATAAATTAAACTGAAAATGCAAAATGAGTTTCTAATTTAAATGAGTTGTACATTGCTTAACAGAAAATGCTAAATTAAGTTTTTAACTTAAATGAATTCAAACATTCCTCGCCCTCGCCCTCGTCACTGCCGGACTTGGGTCGGACCCCGTTGTGCGTTTACTTGTTCGCACATATACATTCCTAATACCTCCACGAGTCCTAGCAGCCTACAGTTGAACAGTCAAGCAAGTTAAACAAGTTATACTAGTTATACTTTTTATACAAGTTATACTAGTTATACTAGTTATACCTGGCTAACAGCGGGTGCAGCATCAACGGGTGGAGCATCAGATTGATCACGTACATCATGGGGTTCATTATCATCATCAGCACCCTGTTATTACTAGTATTACGACACAGTATAACTTGCTAGTTCTACTAGTTTTACGAAAAATACAGTATAACTAGCAAGTTATACTAGTTATACGATACAGTATAACTTGCTAGTTCTACTAGTTTTACGAAAATACAGTATAACTAGCAAGTTATACTTACCGTTCTGCCTTCGATGAATATGTCATCCATCGGTTCGTCTTCATTGTGTCCTCTCCCACTGCCTCCTGTGCTCGAACCTCCTCTTGTTCTAGCCATCACTGCAAGGCATTATACAAAACTTAATCAATTTATGTGTATTTATTTGAGCAAATGATTGATGATATATAGTTTTTCCTTATGACACTCATATACAAAAAAACACAATCATGTATATCTTAGCTTATGTGTATTTTGAATTCTAGATAGATTCTGTTTCTTAAGTAGCCGACATATGTAGCTTATCTAATTTGAGACTTGTGATAGAGTAGCCGACATATATGACTTCCTATCTCTACTTAAAGGATCGATGTTGTTGATTAATCAACAAGAACAAATTCAGCATAGTGGATAATCGTTTTAAGCAACAATGAAATGGTTTACCTTAGTGAAATCGCGAAATTTGGTTGAGAAAAGTCGTTGAGTTTCAGTGAAATCAAAGGGAGATTCCGAGGAGATCAAATCGCAAAGTTGGGTTGAGATAATTTTCGAAGTTGTACGAAGTTCGCCGAAGATCAAATTGGATTTCGAAATTCTGAGAGAAGATATAAAATGAGGAGTTTCGCGAAAATTATAGGGAGAGTGGGAGGGGAGTTGAATCAGGAATTTAGGGTTTAGTGGGGGAGTTGATTTGGGGCGGGTCGATAGGTTGGGTCAGGTTTGGGTCGGGTTTTAGGGTTTGGGTCGGGTTTGGGTAGGGTTTTAGGGTTTGGGTCGGGTTTGGGCGATTGGGTCGGGTTTGGGTCGGGTTTGAGCGATTGAGTCGGGTTAAATTGATTTCGGTCCGGTTTAATTGATTTGGACCCGATTTAATTGATTTTGCTTTGGTTTGTGCGATTTTCGCAGGGATAAATTAGTCAATTTACAATTTTTTCAATTTTTTCTCTTTTTTTAAATCCAATCTATTTTTTGGCTGAGTTTTGAGATTTATTTGCAAATATTTGATTTAGTTCCCATGTAAAAGCAAACAAAATATATTAACAAAATTTCTAAAAGGCGATCTTTGTTCATCAGCTTTGTGAGCCTCTGGTGGCGTTGTGCATGTCGATTGTCCAAGCTCAAAGACATGGATTTGAAGGAGCACCGTGATTGTCTCTGTAGCGGTCAATCTGACATGTCTTCGATGGTTTAATGGTGGGATTCATTTGCATCCATGTTGTGTTTGCATTCACAGTGGTGGTGATTCTGGGTCTGTATCAAAGTTTTTGGTCTCATTTCACTCATCGATTGGTTTGATATGGTGGTCGCCATTTTTCAGGATTTTCGGGATTTTTCAAATTGAATTCAAATTTCGATTTGTTCTTGCTTGTATTTTGGAATTTTTTCGATTAGGTTGGGTTAGAGACCATTTTGATTTGAGATTTTCTCTATTTATTCATCTGTATACGGTAAAATTCCTTATTCTCTCTAGTTTTTTTCCATGGTTCCTTTGTTCTTCGAATTGAGTAGCTTTTGAGATCAAGTTTGCTTTTGAGGTGTGTCATGGCTCAGACGACTGTAGGGGTTGAGGTTGAGGAGAAGAATTGTTCTCCGATCAGGGTGCCATTTTTCTGAAAATTTCGAGGTCATTAGGAGTTACGACCGATCTTTTATTGGTCGTTATTTCAACCCTTCCAAACATGATGTGGCTTCTATGTTCATTATGTTGCCAAAGATTTGACGAATGGAACATCATGTTAAGGGTCTGGTCCTTGGATTCAGCAAGTTTCAATTTGATTTTGAATCAGAAGATGACATGTTGATGTGTTACAACTGACATTTTAATGGGCGTAGTGGTTGTTTTAATGGTGCTAATGGTCGTCCTCGTATGGCCTCAAGGCCATATCATCGTCGTCCTTATGACTTTGCTAGGTCTGCGGGTCCTACTGCTTATGCTCGCAAGGATTATGGTCTGCAAAAGGCTTTGGTTCATGCTTTGCACAAAGGGAAGGGTTGTTGATCCTCAAGATTTGGATTCTGGTGATGGACCTTAAAAACATTCTTGGTACATGTGGTATTGTTGCAAGTGCCCTGGTCCCTCCTGGCTTTGTTACTTATGTCTTCAGCCAAGAAGGGCTTTACTTTTAGAGAAGTCTGATGATGTTTCCGTGCATAAAGATGTGGAAAAAAAATGGTATGTGATTCAGTTTTGGGTCAGCTTATTCTTTCACTTAATGATAGGAGCTTCCAACTAATGATGATTCATTGGGTTCAGAATTGGTCTCTGGCTCGGAGATGTTGTTCGGTAAGGCGGAGAATGAGGTTCACCAAATCCAGGTCGACGGTGATTGTGAGTATCGTAGATGGGTCTAAGTCAAATATGGAGGCGTCTTTGTCTAAGAAAAGACTTCAGGGGTATGTGACTTTGCACAGGGCCAGCTCTAAGAACGCAACGTTCAAGTTTTTGTCTCTCCTAAAAAGAAGGTGGAAATTGGAAACTCAGGGGGTCCGTGCAGCTAAGGTGGTCGCTAGTGGCCAGGAAGGAGGAGTTCTCCTTCGGCTTGAGTTTAAAAAAAAAAAATTCATGAATAAAATTTATGTTGAAATTGTGACGGCATAGATAACTCTTCTACTTTTGTTTTCTTAACAGATATTGTTTTATAAGAATAAGCCATATTTTATTTTCTTACGTACCATCTCCAACCTTCAAAGAGAGAATGAGTTCTTACAAATAAAATATTATTATCTTAAGTAGTGTTTTAATTTAATTTTTTACATTCAATTATGAATAAATTGCTCAAATAGAGCAAAATTATGCTCTAATTACAGAAATAGTTTTTGTTGGAAAAAAAATGAAACAAATGGTGTAATTACAATTACACACTTTTAATTAAAAAAAAGTATTCTTCTTTTTCTATCATTTTTTTCATTTTCTTCTTTTTCCTTATTTTTCTTCTCTTTCTTTTTATTTCTCGGTCTGACTTCCTCTTTTTCTTCTTTTTCTTGTCGCCGTCCTCCGCTGTCTTTTTCCTCTTATTCTTTCCTTTTATGGGTTTCTCGATTTTGTATGAATGAGTTTGAGACCAGCCATGAAAACATCAAGATATTTTAGAAACTAGTCGTTGAAACCATAATCCCACCACTGGATCTAAAGATCACAGGGTCACGAAGCTTCCCGCAAAATTTCACTCAGATCGGAACGCGTTTGGAGGTCCAAACACTGTCTTGAAAATGACCCGACGGAACATAATACACTAGAATTCATAACTCCACCAAGCTCAACTAAGATCAGCGAACAGCCATGAAAACATCGAAATATCTCACAAACCAGCCGTTGAATCCATAATCCCACCGTTGGATCTGAAGAACACTGTGTCACGAAGCTGCCCACAAAATTTCACCCAGATCAGAACACATTTAAAGGTTCAAACGCTGTCTTGAAAATGATCCGACGGAAAATATTACACTAGAATTCACTTACGTGTAGTAAAGTTCATTTTAATGTAGTAGAGTTGAGTTTAGTGTGATAGAGTTCACGCATAGCTTGGTAGAGTTCATCCATCGCTTGGTAGAGTTCATCCAACGTGTGGTAGAGTTCATCCAAACTCTACCATTACTGTGGTAGAGTTCAGCCAATGTGTAGTAGAGTTCAACCAACGTGTAGCAGCAACATCAAAATATCTCAGAAACTAGCCGTTGAAACCATAATCCCACCGTTTGAATCTAAAGATCATTGGGTCACGAAGCTTCTTGCAAAATTTCACCCATATCAGAACACATTTAAAGGTTCAAACACTGTCTTTAAAATGACCTGGCGGAAAATATTACACTAGAATTCACTTACATGTAGTAGAGTTCATTTTAATGTAGTAGAGTTCAGTTTAGTATGATTGAGTTCACCCATATCTTAGTAGAGTTCATTCATCGCTTGGTAGAGTTCATCCAACGTTTGGTAGAATTAATCCAAACTCTACCATTATTATGGTAGAGTTCATCCAATGTGTTAGTAGAGTTCAACCAACGTGTAGCAGCAACACATCAAAATATCTCAAAACTCAGCCGTTGAAACCATAATCCCACCGTTAGATCTGAATAACACTGTGTCACGAAGCTTCCCCAAAATTTCACCCAGATCGGAACACGTTTAAAGGTCCGAACACTGTCTTGAAAACGACCCAACGGAAAATATTACACTAGAATTCACTTACGTGTAGTAGAGTTCAGTTTAGTGTGATAGAGTTCATGAGTAGCTTGGTAGAGTTCATCCATCGCTTGGTAGAGTTCATCCAACGTGTGGGTAGAGTTTAATCCAAACTCTACCATTACTGTGGTAGAGTTCATCCAATGTGTAGTAAAGTTCAACCAACGTGTAGTAGCAAACATCAAAATATCTCAGAAAGTAGCCGTTGAAACCATAAACCCACCATTGGATCTAAAGACCACTGTGTCACTAAGCCTCCCACAAAATTTCACTCAGATCGGAACACGTTTGAACGTTCAAACACTCTCTTGAAAATGACCCGACGAAGCATAATACACTAGCCATGAAAACATCAAAATATCTCAAAACCCAGCCGTTGAAACCATAATCCTACTGTCGGATCTAAAGACCACTATGTCCTGAAGCTTCCCGCAAAATTTCACGTAGATCGAAACACGTTTGAACGTTCAAACACTCTCTTGAAAATGACCCGAAGGAAAAGAATACACTAGCCATGAAAACATCAAAATATCCCAAAAACCAGCCGTTGAAACCATAATCCCACCGTTGGATCTGAAGAACATTATGTCACGAAACTTCCCACAAAATTTTACCCAGATCAGAATACGTTTAAAGGTTCAAAAACTATCTTGAAAACGACCTTACGGAATATATTACACTAGAATTCAGTTACGTGTAGTAGAGTTCATTTTAGTGTAGTAGAGTTCAGTTTAGTGTGGTAGAGTTCACCCATAGTGTGGTAGAATTCATTTTTGTGTAGTAAAGATCATTTTTGTGTGGTAGATTTCAGTTTAGTGTGGTAGAGTTCACCAATAGTGTGGTAGAGTTCATTTTAGTATAGTAGAGTTCAGTTTAGTGTGGTAGAGTTTACCCATAGTGTGGTAGAGTTCAACCAACGTGTGGTAGAATTCATCCAACGTGTGGTAGAGTTCAGTCAAACTCTACCTTTAGTGTGGTACAGTTGATCACTTACGTGGCAGATTTCATTAATGACATTTTCGTAATTATTTTTTTTCCTCATTAGAAAATGGCAAAATAGTATATATTAAATTTAAAAACTATTCTAGTAATTTACAAAGATTTGGTCTATTTCAATAATTACAACTTAATTTCGCTATAGTCTAGCAAATCACCCTCAAATTATTAGTCTACACCTCACCTCTTAGGTTATTAAAATTTAGAAATGAGTTCTTAAATAAGAGATTTTAGAATCTCTCTCTCTCTTTTTCCTTGATTATATTATTATTTTTATTTTTTCTAATTATTTTATTTTTAAGAATCTCTCCTTAGCATCCTCCTTTGAAAATGCTCTAAAAAGAATAATATATATTTGGAGAATTTAGTAATATATTTGGATTATGATAATTGAAATATGGTGGAGCCGAAAGGGTCTAGTGGTAGTCGTGCTTTACTTTTCATATACTTATTTGCTTTATAGGATAAACAGTTTATTGATATTTTTTTTGGATTTGGAGGGTAAAAAATGTTTAATTTCCTCTATTTACGGGGACCCGATATAGCATCTTTGTGATGGAGTTTAGGAATTTTTGTCTAGACTAAGTATAAATCACGATGAGCCATGACTGATAAATGGGAGATTAATGAATTATATGAGAAATTATGCGTAAGGCTACATAATGCTTTATCCTAGTTCCTTTAATGATATGTTTTAAATTTATAGAATAATTGAGTTTCCATGTTTAGCGAATTTTTGGTTTAAGGTGGTATGCGACAATTCGAGATAGTTTGTTGTAAGTTAGATAAAGCATTTAGAAATTCATAATGACACGCTCTTTTTCCAAACTCGGTTACGAGAAATATGGAGATGATTAGTTCAAATTATCGTCCAATTTTGGTTGACACTCTAGATAGTGTGTTGAAACGTCAACAAATTTTATTTTTGATAAATATTCGTTAGGTAAACCAGCATAAGGATACAAATTCTAAATAATGCACTCATTATTCTATTTTGAGGGTGAATAAAATATTTGATAAGATTGCTAATAGTCATTGTGAAATTTCTCGTTTGAGGAATTCAAATATTTCGTCATGGAAGGCTAAGATAAAAAGCTATAAGAATCTTCTCAACCAATATAAGTGATGATTCTAGATTTATAGAGGAAAGTTGGGAAGCAGCAAAGAACCTTCAAATTTTGAGAAAGATGAATTATATTGGAAATAAAAAGTAGAAATCAATACTTGTGGGAATATGACAATAATATAAAGAAATTTTCAAATGCCCAGACTAAGCAATACCGGGCATTAATCATATTTCAGATCTTCTTAATTTGGCAAGTGTTTGAATTTTGAAAGAACATGATATTGCAGACGAGATAGTACATTATTTTAATGATTTGTTTGTCTTTGGTTTGGTTAGTGTGAATGATTATATAGAAGGTATAGAGACAAATGTCTATGAGGCTTGGAATAGATCTTTGATGCAGTCTGCTACATATGAGGAAGTTCGGAGAGTTTGTTTATGATGAATCTAGGTAAAGCTTCAAACATAGATGGAATTACAGCTCTATTTTTCAAAATTCTTGGTCAGTTTTCAAGGATAATATGGTTTGTTTGGTGAAAGGATTTTTTGAGAACTGTGTGTTTGTGTTTCACCCGGATTTAAATCTGCGAATATTGAGACAATAAAAGATTAATGAAATAACTCTATTATTTATTATTTGGAACGATGAAAATGATATATATTTATATATATTTCAAAATTACTTTGATTGTTTGTATTTAAAACATAAACAATTTACAAAAATCATTAGGTTAGATTGGTAATGTTGCATAATGGTAAAAATAAAATAAAATTATAGAATAAAATAAAAGTTATTGAATGAAAACTTACAAAATCATATATTACATAATAAAAATTTGTATTATTAGATAATGATTAGATAAATTTTACTGAATGACAGAATATAATTAAATATTATTAATATAACAACCACTAATTTCTCAAATATCTTTTTTATATATTATAGATTTAATACATTCATACACATAAATTCATAATTTAAGAAACTAATAATATATAATACATTTACTACGTAATTCTTTTACTAATTTAATATATTCATAGTACAAAAACATATATTAATAAAAAAAATTATTTATTAGATTACATAAACGTAATTATATATATAAAATCAGAGTTGTTTCTTCTGGTGATGACACATCAGCAATTTAATTTCATTAATCAACCAATAACATTATCACATTAAACACACATCATATAAGTTAAAACGACATCATGATAAAAAATTAACCAACTCAAATCCATATGATTCTGTGAAACAAAAACTAACCTCCCCTCCACGACTTCTGTGATCAATATACTTAACAACTAAATGATTCTCACCTAATGTACAATTTCGTTTCCGCCTAATCGTTGGTCCATGAGGCCATAATACATGCTAAACAAGAGGTCAATAATTTTGTCTTATTTCCAAACTTTAAAAAATTGCACCTGCTTCATCATTCTCTCTGGAAATTTTCCACTGAAAGGGGGTTTTCAAAAATATCAATATATCAAATTGATAACTAAGATATCAATAAGTTCATTAGTTCATGCAGTCCTTCAAGTAACCATCATTTCTCCACGAAGACTCGATGTGTGATATCAAACCAAGAACAATGCCCGCAGAATTAGTTGAGACAGCAGATCTAATCATATGGGATGAAGCACCAATGGCACATCGTCACACTTTTGAAGCATTGGATCGCACATTAAGAGATATCATGAGTTTTACCGACCCAGATGCAGAAGCAAAACTATTTGGGGGAAAGACAATTTTGTTAGGTGGAGATTTCAGACAAATATTAACAGTCATCTCACAAGGAAGCAAACAAGATACAATTCTCGCAACACTTAATAGATCTTACATTTGGTAAAGTTGTTACATTGCCACCCTTCCCAAAACATGAGAGTAAAGCAAGACGAAAAAAACTTTGTTGCATGGATTTTACAAGTCGGGAATGACGAGGCTAAAAGTGTCAATATTTTGAACGAAGTGTCTCTAGAAAATTACTACATAGAGATCGAAGACACATTAGTTTTGGAAAAAGGAGAAAACTCAATGAGAGAAATGCAGGAAACAACATTCCCAAATCTCGAAAACTCTTTCCAAAGCCATGCATATCTGCGAGTTCGTGCCATCCTAACACCAAGGAATGAAATTATTGATAAGTTAAAAGATTTCTTCTTAGCAAAAATTAGAGGTGATATAAAAGAGTATCTTAGTGCTAACAGTATCGCCGATGATGATGACCTTGATGAATTTAATCTTGTATACACTACATAATACCTAAATGTACTCAAGTGTTCGGGATTACCAAATTATCACCTACCTTTGAAGCAGTATGCCCCAATCATATTGTTAAGAAACATAAACCAAAAGCAAGGTTTATGCAATGGGACTAGACTGCTTGTTACTCATTTAGGTGAAAAGGTACTTGAAGAAGAGGTACTAATCGGCACCAATGTCAAGAAAAAGTGCTTATACCAAGGATCATCATGACAACAAAAAATACAAATTGTCCATATAAAATGCGAAGATGACAGTTCCCTGTTAGAGTTTGTTATGCAATGACAATATGCAAAAGTCAAGGCCAAATTTTACAAAATGTGGGTATCTATCTACCCAAAGCCTGTATTTAGTCATGGCCAACTCTATGTTGCTTTATCTCGCGTCACATCAAAAGAAGGATTACGAATTTGGAGTGCCACCACACAAAAAGAAAACATATCAGCCATTAAAAATGTTGTATACAAAGAGATTTTCAACAATCTTCACTATCATGCCACATGTAATTTCATATACAATAAATACCCATATTAATGTACGGAAGACTTCAATGTTGTAATTTTAGTGGTTCTATATTCTACAGAAAGGAACCGAGAAGAACAAGTTCAACCACTTGAACATGGCCAATATTCATTAAAGTAGTCTCGACTATTGACAAAATATTCAGCCAAAATAATGTTCATCAATATTTAAAACATTTGTTGCTATTTCTTTAATAAAACTCTCATAGTTCTCCCAAAATTTAAAAATTTTGCAACAAAATAACATAATTTCAAAAAGGATCCCGCCGCGTTGCGCGGGCACTCACCTAGTTATAGTTATAATGGAATCTTTCTTATTAACTTGAACATTCAATTTAGTTTTTTTCTCTTATATATAACAACCGAGGCAATTTATTTTAGCTTCCTCTTCGTCGTAAGACGATGTTTTAGGTCGTCGGCGACAACCTCTTTTTCTTCCTTTGGCATTGTCTTCTCCTTTTCTCTGTCTTTGTCTTCTCGTTTTTGTTCTCTTTTTTCTTGTTTTGACGGTGATGTCCAAAATCACTTCGGTGATTCTAGATCTGGAGTGGCAGAACCACCACCGTCTTTTCACTTTGAGTGTCTAACAAAAACAGAGCAAGACATCGATGTCTTCTTTGAACCTTTTTATGTTTGGTTACTCCAGTCCGCCGACCTTCAGGTCTTCTGAGGAACCTCCATGGCAAACTCGTCCACCTTGGGGTCGCAAAACATATTCTCTGATCTTCTGTCGACGAGTCTCTGGCGAGATTTGTTGTTTCATCGGTTTCCTCTGTCGTGGGTTTACCGGCACCAAAAGAGAGCCTCCTGTAATGTCGGTTGTATCTGTTTCCACTGCTACGGTGAAGTTTCTCTGTCGAGATCATGTCTCTACAGTCTGATTTCTTTCGAACAAAACCAATCTTTGATCTCTGACTTAGGTCAAAAGATCGTTGTGCCTTGCCATCCATAACTATGCAGATCTGTTAAATTTTGTTTTAGCTCCATCTTAGTCGACTTGAAGCCACAAGGAGCCCATCTTCAGTGAAGTGACCCATAAGCTGAAAGCAAGTTCCTTTTCGCCGGATTTACCAGTCTTGTTGTGCCGAAGTTCTTCGAGATTTTATGAGTGTTGGTCTTGCGGCGGTTGATAGGATCCTCGATGGTAGAATTTTAGACCAGAGACCATCGACTGTAGGACAAGACTTAGACTCGGTTGTCGAGTTTTGGGCTAAATACACCAAAGATAAAGGGGAGACGACCTTCCTTGGGAAACATGTCAAAGACAAAGGGGAGACAAGCTTATTAGACATGCTTCAGCTGACTAAACTCAATGACTCACCCAACACTCAAGAACCGGAGCAGCAAGCAAGGAGTTCACGTCAATAACCTTCCCCAGAGGATCAGGAAGACATACACTCACTTATCAATGGGCTTCAGATGCTACCAAGAGAATTAGGACATGACGTTTATTTTTATGGATTCTTGACTCAATTAGCTAACTACTTGAATTTCAATCAGCCAAATCAAACCTCGGAGCCGATAGTTATGTATTTTACAAGTTGGACCTTCTATACTAAGGTCTTATGCGTGACAACGTCAACTTTCGAGCAACATAGCCCAGCTCAGGAGCGTCTTTTACTCCTGAACAATTGGAGGTTATTCTTGGGTCTTTCAATGATCCAAAATGACCAAGAATGCATCAAACGTCCGACGGATCCTCCAGATACCCGCCTTACAATAAGAAGGTATGATCCGACTCTGTTTAAGGAAAGTGTGGGATCCACTTTCGTTAAGAGCTTGCAGACTTATATGTGGCGACCAGGAGACACTCTAAGACAATCAGAAGCATCCAGGAGAGTCTTCCCATGCTCCAGAACGCACAGGATTAGACGAATCTTCCCCATTTAGACTTTCCATATCCGGCCGATCACCAAATCTTCTCCAACAGCTCTGAGATCGACGACCCTCATCACTTGTACATTGGACACTTATTTCTGTAATATTTGCTTCCTATTTTTAGTATATTACCATTATTGTATTAAGCCTATATAAGCTCAAGAATTCCTTTGTATTTTTCAGACTTGAAACACTTGAATTATGAACTTCTCCTTGTTAGAATAGTTAGCCGCCTTCTCTTTCTTTTGAGGATTCAAGAACGAGAGACGAGTCAAGCTTGTGAGGATTTCAGCTTGACGGATCTGAGGCTATCAAAGGAATAATCACCCTCCTTTGTGGTTCTCATTCACGCAATTCTGCTAAAACTAGCATTCATCGGTTTGGACTCACCAAGGTCGAGCCGTTGAACTCATATGTGAGACCTCACCACCGAGGCTCTTATCATCTGGTATCAGAGCATATTATCCAAGTTTCTATGGTCTATCTTGTTTTAAGTACCAAGAACGTGGAGACATGTACCGAGGATATATGAACAACCATACGGAGACTTCCGTAGCCGAGAGTAGGCTTGAGTCTCACGGTAACCTAAATGGCGGACCAGGAAAACCACAAGAAGAAGCGCCCCAGACTGTCACAAGAATTCCTATAAAAGATACACCATCACACAAACTGCAAGTTATACTAGAGAAAGGTAATTTCTTCAAACCTTTAAATTTGAAAGATGTGGTTTGTTATAGGTGTCATACGAAAGGTCACTTGGCCGTGAAATGTATAGTTAGGCAAGAGACTAAAATCATAACACTAGAACTGAAAATGGATTCACATAAGCCAACTAATAATCTAGACAATACAGATTTTATACCTCCCAATTCTAGTATAATGCATTTGCCTTTATCGAAGGATGTTGAGAAAGGCATAGGATCCACAAAGGAGCCAAAGAGCAACATACCAACTTTACTAATCAAAGAGGAACCACCAGATAGCCACCAAAAAGTGATTACCAAAGAAGAATACATACGCACCAAGGATGCAAAACCGAAAAGAACTTTATTTCATTTCAATGGAACTATAGACACAATTCCACTCAAGCTGTCAAAGGAGGAGGTGAACTGCATGATATCCCATACACCCCTCAAGGAAAATCCACAAGACCCAACACCGCATTCTCCCACAATTCACAATCGAGGTAAGATCCTAGACTTTGAATGCCGAATGACACCTAACTTGCTTTCTCTAGGTGCAGGTGACTTGGTTTTGAGGACAAAACCCTTTGAAGTATAATATAATGATAGGATCCTTGATGGTAGGATTCTAGACCATAGAGCATCGACTGCAGGACAAGGCTTAGACTCGGTTGTCGAGTTTCGGGTTAAATACACCAAAGATAAAGGGGAGACGACCTTCCTTGGGAAACATGTCAAAGACAAAGGGGAGACAAGGTTATTAGACATGCTTCGGCTGACTAAACTCAATGACTCACCCAACACTCAAGAACCAGAGCAGCAAGCAAGGAGTTCACGTCAACAACCTTCCCCACAGGATCAGGAAGACATACGCTCACTTATCAAGGGGCTCCAGATGCTACCAAGAGAAATAGGACATGAAATTTATTTTTATGGATTCTTGACTCAATTAGCTAACTACTTGAATTTCAATCAGCTAAATCGAAGCTCGGAGCCGATAGTTATGTATTTTACAAGTTGGACCTTCTGCACTAAGGCCTTATGCGCGACAACGTCAAATTTCGAGTGACATAGACCAGGTCAGGAGCGTCCTTCACTCCGGAACACTTGGAGGTTATTCTTGGGTCTTTCAGTGATCCAAACTGACCAAGAATGCATCAAACGGCCGACGGATCCTCCAGACCCCCGCCTTACAATAAGAAGGTTCGATCCGACTCTTTTTAAGGAAAGTTTGGGATCCACTTCCCTTAAGAGCTTGCATACTTATGTGTGGCGACCAGGAGACACTCTAAGACAATCAGAAACATCCAGGAGAGCCTTCCCATGCTCTAGAACGCACATGATTAGGCGAATCCTCCCCATTTAAGACTTTTCATATCCGGCCGATCACCAAATCTTCTCCAACAGCTCTAAGATCGACGACCCTCATCACTTGTCCGTTGGACATTTATTTCTTTGATATTTGCTTCCTATTTTAAGCATATTATAGTTGTAGCATTAATCCTATATAAGCTCAAGTCTTCCTTTGTATTTTTTAGACTTGAAACACTTGAATTATGAACTTCTCCTTGTTAGAATACTTAGCCGCCTTCTCTTTCTTTTGTGGATTCAAGAACGAGAGACGAGTCAAGCTTGTGAGGATTTCAGCTTGACGGATCCGAGGCTATCAAAGGAATAATCACCCTCCTTTGTGGTTCTCATTCACGCAATTCTGCTAAAACTATCATTCATCGGTTTGGACTCACAAAGGTCGAGCCGTTGAACTCATATGTGAGACCTCACCACCGAGGCTCTTATCATCTGGTATCAGAGCATATTATCCAAGTTTCTATGGTCTATCTTGTTTTAGGTACCAAGAACATGGGTACATGTACCGAGGATATATGAACAACCATACGGAGACTTCCGTAGCCGAGCGTAGGCTTGAGTCTCACGATAACCTAAATGGCGGACCAAAAAAACCACAAGAAGAAGCGCCCCAGGCTGTCACAAGAATTCCTATAAAAGATACACCATCACATAAACTGCAAGTTATACTAGAGAAAGGTAATTCCTTCAAATCTTTAAATTTGAAAGATGTGGTTTGTTATAGGTGTAATAAGAAAGGTCACTTGGCCGTGAAATTTCTAGTTAGGCAAGAGAGTAAAATCATAACACTATAACTGAAAATGGATTCACATAAGCCAACTAATAGTCTAGACAATACGGATTTTATACCTCCCAATTCTAGTATAATGCATTTGCCTTTATCGAAGGATGTTGAGACAGGCATAGGATCCACAAAGGAGCCAAAGAGCAACATACCAACTTTTCTAATCAAAGAGGAACCACCAGATAGCCACCAACAAGTGATTACCAAAGAAGAATACATACGCACCAAGGATGCAAAACCGAAAAGAACTTTATTTCATTTCAATGGAACTATAGACACAATTCCACTCAAGCTGTCAAAGGAGGAGGTGAACTGCATGATATCCCATACACCCCTCAAGGAAAATCCACAAGACCCAACACCGCATTCTCTCACAATTCACAATCGAGGTAAGATCCTAGACTTTGAATGCCGAATGACACCTAACTTGCTTTCTCTAGGTGCAGGTGACTTGGTTTTGAGGACAAAACCCTTTGAAGTATAATATAATGATAGGATCCTCGATGGTAGGATTCTAGACCATAGAGCATCGACTGCAGGACAAGGCTTAGACTCGGTTGTCGAGTTTCGGGTTAAATACACCAAAGATAAAGGGGAGACGACCTTCCTTGGGAAACATGTCAAAGACAAAGGGGAGACAAGGTTATTAGACATGCTTCGGCTGACTAAACTCAATGACTCACCCAACACTCAAGAACCAGAGCAGCAAGCAAGGAGTTCACGTCAACAACCTTCCCCAGAGGATCAGGAAGACATACGCTCACTTATCAAGGGGCTACAGATGCTACCAAGAGAAATAGGACATGAAATTTATTTTTATGGATTCTTGACTCAATTATCTAACTACTTGAATTTCAATCAGCTAAATCGAAGCTCGGAGCCGATAGTTATGTATTTTACAAATTTGACCTTCTGCACTAAGGCCTTATGCGCGACAACGTCAAATTTCGAGCGACATAGCCCAGGTCAGGAGCGTCCTTCACTCCGGAACACTTGGAGGTTATTCTTGGGTCTTTCAGTGATCCAAAATGACCAAGAATGCATCAAACGGCCGACGGATCCTCCAGACCCCCGCCTTACAATAAGAATGTTCGATCCGACTCTGTTTAAGGAAAGTTTGGGATCCACTTCCCTTAGGAGCTTGCATACTTATGTGTGGCCACCAGGAGACACTCTAAGACAATCAGAAGCATCTAGGAGAGCCTTCCCATGCTCTAGAACGCACATGATTAGGCAAATCATCCCTATTTAAGACTTTCCATATCCGGCCGATCACCAAATCTTCTCCAACAGCTCTAAGATCGACGACCCTCATCACTTGTCCGTTGGACACTTATTTCTTTGATATTTGCTTCCTATTTTAAGCATATTAGAGTTGTATTATTAAGCCTATATAAGCTCAAGCTTTCCTTTGTATTTTTCAGACTTGAAACACTTGAATTATGAACTTCTCCTTGTTAGAATACTTAGCCGCCTTCTCTTTCTTTTGAGGATTCAAGAACGAGAGATGAGTCAAGCTTGTGAGGATTTCAGCTTGACGGATCCGAGACTATCAAATGAATAATCACCCTCCTTTGTGGTTCTCATTCACGCAATTTTGCTAAAACTAACATTCATCGGCTTGGACTCACCATGGTCAAGCCGCTGAACTCATATATGAGACCTCACCACCGAGGCTCTCATCATCGGTGTCCAATACCCAAAACCCTAATTAAGTCAGGCTACCAAAAAGTTTGGGTACTAGGCATAATTTTTCTTTAAATGGTTATGAATCTTTGGACCCGTTTATTTTCAATGTTTTTCATGGAAAATATTATCAAAACCTTTAGATCTTTATTTTCATATGTCTTATCAATTATCTGGTATGACCCAAGTATTTTAGAACCCAGTTGTAAACATACATTGAAGTGAAATACAAATTTTAATACCAAAAAGGAAAATGTAGTGATAGTTTATAAATTAATTTAAGCAACAAAACAAAAGCTGCATACTGACATTACAAAACACTATTATATATATATATATAATTAATAACTAGTTATATTAGATTATGTTGTTAGACAATTATGGAATTACATTATTACTAAACATTCAGAGACATATAGTATAATGGAAGAAGAAAAATTGGGATTGAATTTTGAAATGAAACAAAGCAAAGGCTATAATCATTCTTCATAATTTGCACTCTATTACACTCTCTACCCTACCCACCCTACCCACGTGGCATTCGTCTTCTCTCCGACCTTCCAACATCCTCATTCTATTATTCCTATACATGTCGGTATATTTTATCATTTCGCTTTTCTTTTACTTTCTTTTATTATTATTATTTTCATAGAAAAATATAGAATAGATAGCTGTTCTATGTTTTACAAATTGTTATATCTGTTTCGAATGTGTGTATATCTCTTTTTCTGTTCAGATTATGTACATATATATATTGGTTTCTTATTTTTTTAAAAATTATATACTAAGACTCCAATTTACAATTGCTTTTAATATATGATTAGTTTAATTTAATTTTTTTTAAAAATCAAAACAATTAAAACAATTACCGACCAGGACTTAAGTAATGATAATGTTATATTTACATTGCCCAGTCATTCACAACAAAATAATCAGATGAAAATATATTATTTAAAGTAATTACTAAAAAGAGTAGCGACAATGACATTTTATCACATTTTTTTAATATTTAGTTTTAAAAAATAAAAATTATTAAGATTATACATAATAAGAATTGCAAATTACTAATTTTAAAAAATTCGGATCAATAATTATGAATGACAAAGACGATAACTAAGATATTTAATCACACTATGATAATAGTAGTTGGTTGCTGGTTAATCTAGTTACTTCAGTATTATTTGTTTTTCTTTGAACAAATATTAAATCGTTACACCATTTTCAAAGATTTTGGTAAACAATTACAAAGATCATCATCAAACAAAAAAAACTCACAGAAATTACAAATACATATACACAATTTGTAAAACTAGTAAATGAGAGTAATTAAACAAAAACAAAGAAGAGACAAGAGTAGACCTTTAAACCAATGATCAAAACAGATTTCACAGGTTTTGTATGACGACAGGAAGAGTGAACACTGTTACCAAGATCTGCACATTTTTCAGGTAAATTGAAACCGGTAAACCCATTAGAGAGATCGTTTTTTCCCTCACATTCACGGCCCACATCTGGAGAAACATCACCCAAATCAAAATCTTTGTCGGAAACAACATGCACATCATCGAAACTCTGAATACGCCTATTCACCCTCCCTGATTTTTGCGAACCTCTACAAACGCCAACACCTTCGACGCCATTCTCCGCCGACTCCTTTTTTATACAATGACGAAATTGATATTATAGACATTTTTTTGGTTTCTAAAATATTATTTTTTTGAATTTTCTATGCAAATTTTTTAATTATTGATTATGAATTACAAATTTCTAAAAAGTTAATTGAATATACTAAATTAATATTGGTGTATAGTTATAGAAAATTGTTCATTACAAAGTTATATATTAATAATTAACTATTAAATAGTTTTTTTAATATGTGTGATTTAAAAAGAAATAATCTTTAGAAAATAGAAGGAATAATATAGATCCTCGTTTGGTAATAATCTCATAAAATAACAATGTGAAATTTTTGAAAATACCACGTAAATGAACGTTTAGGGAAGTTCAAACCGAAGAACATGGTGTCATATTATATTTGATAATAGAAAAACTCTTATAAAACAAAAAAAAAACAGTATTACAATCTGTTTTCTAGCGAGAATATAACATTATTGTTGAATTTCTATCAATTATTTGTAATTATTTTTGAAAAGCAGCAGCAAGTAAATTATTGTAGAGGCAATATAACTGAGAAGACAATGTAGTTTGGACCTCTATTTTCTATAGAGTCTCTGTGAGAAAAAAAAAAAAAAAAGAAGGCACTGTCACTTCTGTGAAAATTCAGAGTGGTAATGGCAAATTGTCACTGGTGACGTCATCAAGACAGCAACAACCACTTAATTCCTTCTCGACAGTTTATTATTCACTAATAAAAAAAATCATTTTCTTTTTTGTGTGTTCTCCTTATTTGTCATCAACCTTTTCTTGTTAATAACAAACTGAAATTCAATTCTTATTTTTCTTTTCACACGAAAAATGCAAGCAAATATTTACTATATTACCACCTATAGTTTGTATTAGGCTGAATATTCGAAACCATTATGTCCATCATTTTAGTATTAGTATCCAAAATATAGATATCAATATATATATATATATATATCTGTAAGAAATACAAATTTCTATATTTGTATCTGATTCAATTTTAATACCCAAAAAAAATTAAAATTTTTTACTAAAAATGTTTAAAAATATTATTTTCTTTCAAAAAATATAAACTAATAACTTTAGAAAAAATGATATTTGTATCCGTATTCAATTTATGTATCCAAATTAATTAAACATTCTTTTTACTAAAAATGTTAAAATATATTTTTCTTCTTTCAGAAAATTTAAATAAATAATTTTGGAAACAATAAATAATAAAAATAATTTTTAAAAAGAAAAAATACTATTTGGTATTAAAAAGCATAAAAAATACAAAAAATATACGGATATTCGTATCCAGAATCCGTATTATCTGTATCCACATATATGCTAAATTTCAAAATCATTTATATGTATCCGTATTGATTTAACAGAATATCCGGCGAATACATATATTTAATCACAAATCTAATTTGTATAATCAATTAACTACTAGGAATTATATGTGGATTGGGAGGTGGGTATTGGACGGTTAGAAGTGGAAATTGACTTTGAAATTGTTGAAAGTTTTTTTACTAAAGAGATTGGTGATTATCACCTTCTTTCCATTTTTGCCATATTTCGGCTATGATTTTTAACAAATGACTAGTATATCTTATTTAGTCATATGTATACGAAAACGTACGAATTACATACTATATATATATTCTTTACGTTTAAGTTTTCATAATTTTGAATCTAGTCATGAGTTTACCCGATTGTTTTTGGTCAAGAATTCATTTAAGCAAAACTGTTTTGATTTTGACAGTGTAGTTTGTTATTTTCTTTGAATAAATTGCAAAAGACATTTGTTTCATGTTTTAAGACCAAGAAATTAATCAATTAACTAAGGATATGTCTATATGAATTTGCTAAATACCAAATTTATTTTTCATAAAGAACATAAACCCAAGAAAATATTTTTTAAGTTCAAGGAAATGAACTAATATTAACTTAGTTGATATTAATATAACATTTCTAGAGAAAACATATACTTTCCTAAACATAGAAAGATTCGAATTTTCTTTAAACAAACAAAACTTACTTTAGAAATATATAAATTATCATAAAAAATTGTGTTGATCTATATATTCTAGTTTTTTCTTTTAACGACAGACAAACTGAAAAGATAAACACAAAATGAAGAAAACTACAGCTCCACCATCCCTCCAAATACTCGCGCTAGACAGGCCATAACATATGGTATGTGTTTCAAAGCTCTAGAAATTACGGATAAGTGACAAAGGGGAAAAACAATTTGAGTCGATGATACTCTTCCTGATATGGTGAGAAAGCCGGCCATGCCTCCGGGCGATCAAATATCCACACCACCGTCTCGCAATCTGTTGAAATCTCGACTTCAGTGATATCTCTTACCTGCAAAGATCGTAGTGCCTAGATCACTGCTTCCACCTCTGCGTGTAGAGATGAAAGACTCTGTCTACTCCGTTTTTTATCTAATGATACCGTATCCACTGAGTCTGTAAAACAAACCCAACCAAATCTCGTAAATTGGTCAGTTGCTTTCGAGGAAGCATCCACAAAGCACTTGTAGATTGTGAATCTTTGATTAGTTGTGGAAGGATATATCAGTGCTCACTTATACAAGTCAATATTTGGCCCTTGTTGTGGCTCTGGTACAGTAGGGCCCATTCGAGCCCCTACCCATTCCAGATAATCAAAATCTGCTCTATGCAAAATTAATATGGGATCTAGGTCCTTATTCGTAAAACAAAAAACATTTCTAGCTTTCCAGATATGCCATATAATCCAAGGAACATATTTGTTTTATCATACCTTTGAACTTGCCAAAACATATGGTCTAGATTATACCAAACCGAGCTACCCGGAAACTCCCCTGACCCTGACGGAATAGGGGAAAGAGCCCAAATCTGTACCGCTGGCAGGCACTCAAATAAGACATGGTTAATTGTCTTCGCATCCGCGCCACACCTTAAACATCAAGGATCAGTCCCCAATCTACGGTGAACCAAATTTGGAAACACCGCAACACTTCCAGTCATGACTTGCCAAATAAAATGCTTAATCTTATTTAGACAATCTAATCTCCATATTGTCTCGAAAAAAAATATCAAAAGATGGCCCGAACCCACTTTTTCCAAACACAAACTCTCCCCTACCAGTTTGTATCCTGATTTAACTGTGTAACATCTCGTCTGAGTGTAATGCCACCCCCCAATAATCCAACATTGTCCTTTTCAAAAGTGCAATACCCAATATCAGTTGTGCATCCTTGGAATCGAAAAACAGATGTACTTAGGTCTGTTTCCACGTTCCTGACCGATGATCAATGAATTGATCAACCGTCAAATCCGGAAATGGGTACATATATGTCCAGGTAGCCGGGCGCGGAACAACATCCGGAATCCAAGCATCCTGCCACACTCGTATCGCTTTTCCATCTCCAATCTTATGAATAATACGCTTAGATATTAATTCTCGAGCAGACAACATACTCTGCCAACAATATGATGAACCTGCATAATGTTTTGCCAGTAACAAACACGAATTCTTATAGTATTTACCTTCTAAAACTCTAGCCAATAACAACTCTGGATTAGTTAACAGCCGCCATAATTGTTTTGCCAATAGCGCAGTATTAAAATCCTCCAGAGTCGAAAACCTAAACCCCCCACCACCTTTGGTTTACATAACTCCTTCCATTTCTTCCAATGTATACCACCAGAAGATGCCGAATTAGCCCACCAGAAACATGTTATCGCCGACTCAATTGTCCTTAAAACCGTACTTGGAAGTCTATTACAGTACATAACATATGTTGGCAAAGCAGTTAATACCGACTTAATCATGATTTATTTCCCTCCTTTTGATAGAAACCTTGCTGACCACGTACATTTTATGTCCTTCAACCGTTCCCCCAGAAAACCAAAAACTACACGTTTAGAGCCACTAATGTTTTCTGGGAGGCCTAAATATGTTCCCATTCCTCCTACATTCCCACTCCCCAATGTTTGTTGTACTACACATTTACTATTTTCCGACACTAGTTTGCCAAATTGAATTGATGATTTTTCCAAATTAATCTGCTGCCCCGAGATTAATTCATACTCTTTGAGAATCTATAAAATGTGTTGTGCCTCTCCTTTGGAAGCCTTACAAAAAAGAGACAATCGTGCATAAAAAGTAAATGAGATACAACCGGGTTATTCCGAGCTACCCTAATGCCAGATATAAGTCTTTGTTGCTCATCTACCTTTAGTTTGGCAATTAAGACTTCTGTACATATAATGAATATATATGGCGATAAATGATCTCCTTGTCGTAGTCGTCTTATGGGGGTAACTTTTCCCCCTATGGTCCCATTTATTAATATTGAGTACTCCACACTTGTTATACACCATATAACACATTTTATCCATTTATCACAACAACCTAACTTGTGTAACATATTACTGATAAAATTTCATTCCACTCTATCACAAGCTTTACTCATATCCGTTTTGACTGCCATATATTGCCCCTTAACCGCGGGATTCGTACATAAAGCATGTAACAATTCCTGAGCAATCAATATATTATCAGAAATGACCCGCCCAGCAACAAAAGCCGACTGTGTTTCAGATATAATTTTGGGTAATACCCTTTTTAACCTTAAACAACATTTTTGATATCAATTTATAACCAATATTACAAAGACTAATATGTAGAAATTCACTCATACAAGTAGGTCGTGTAACCTTCAGAATAAGACATATATTAGTCTTATTCAACGATTTTTCAAAAAAACCAGTCCTTAAAAACTTATTCGCCATTATCACCAAATCTTCTTTTAATATTTCCCAATAACTTTGATAGAACAATCTTGTCATACCATCAGGCCCTGGTGCCTTGCTTGGGTCCATCATAAATAACGCTGTCTTTGCCTCCAATTCTGTTATGGGCCTCATCAAAAGCTCATTATCCAATTCTGTAATTTCAGATTCTATTCCCTCAACTCTTGTATCTAGGGACGTCGAACTAGTAAACAAATTTGAGAAATAAGACGTAGCTTCTCCCAGAATCACGCTTTCTGTTGTGACCCAAGTACCCCTTCCAGTCAATAAACCAGTTATTCTATTTATTGCTCTACGCTGTTTAGTTACAAAATGGAAAAATTTGTATTTTCATCACCCTCTTTCAACCACTTATTTTTACTCTTCTGTTTCCAATATATCTCCTCTTCCATGTAAGCTTGTTTAAGCTTAGCCATATCATCAACTATAAACTGATGATCGACTGTAGAGCTCATATTATACTTTGCAACTATCTGCTTAACCTCCGTTAATTTTTATTGCCAAATTGTACTTTTTTACTACGCCAATGTGAAATTTCCTTATGACAACTTCCAATGTGTTCTGTCAGAGAAGAAGTCTGACCTCCACTTCTTCTCTGACAGAATAGATAAAATAAATACTATAATTATCCGGATAAAATAAAGTAAAACCTCCACTTGTACCCATTGGTTCTACTGTTGTTAGATATTTAAATCCTAAGTGAAGTTGAATTTTTTCCATAAACAGATAATTATTCTTTGTTTCTGACAAAAATGATATTTCTAGTTTAAATAAATTCCAAATATCCCTTAAATAACCAATAGAAACTTTATTCCCATTGTCTTGACAATTCCAACATAGAATTTTTAAAAACATTAAAATTAAGACTTTTCTGAGACCTAATCTTACTCCATCATCTTGCTCTCTTTAAGCTTCAAAGACCATGGTTTCCTCCGTGGAGACCTCGTACCTAATATAGCAATCTTTTTTGTACTAACGCCGCATATTGGAGTTAGCATCTTCTTCAAAGGCAGTTTGGTATGTCTGCCTTCCTTTCCCTTCTGCATCTTAGCCGCAATTTCAGCTTTTAATGCATCTAATTGCTCCTCAAACAGATTTTATCGTGAACTTAAAACTGATTCTGGTATCAGAGAGTCTGAAGCCTCTTCCTCCATCTTCTCTGAAATTGCTTCAATTAACTCGATAGAATCATGAAAGGCCTCCTCATGCTGCAGTAACACCACTTGATCATCAAACTCAGTTGCAAGTAGCATATCCGACTCAAGTTGATCTAAAAGCGCCTCCGAGACCGAAGCATCTACTGCACCAGTTTCATCACTCGTTGCCAAATCTGGCAACTCTTCTGTACCAGAATTATCCACCTGGAAAAGTGGGCGCCTAAATTTCTTCGCAGACAGAGTCCCCTCCTCCACAACACCTCCAGAAACATGTGTACACTTAAGACATAAATTCTCAAATATACACATATACCAACAAACCAGATCCATGTATTAGAAAATACCTTCTCTAATTCCGCCACACTAGGCAGTTTCAGAGCTGATTCCCTGCCCCTTTTACCCAAATCAGATTTATCTCTCATCGACAATGCTCTGTTAACTATTCACGGGTTCCTTTTACCCCCCCCCCCCCACCCCCCCCCCCCCACCCCCCCCCCCCCCCCCAAAAAAAAAAATAACAGCACCTTTAAAACTTTTTGTTCTGTCAGGCATACCCATTCTCCTTTTTCCATCTACACCCGACCCTCTATCTTCTATCTTAGCCTTATAGCACGACTCTGCTTCATGTCATCCTAGACTCTTTCTCTTCCTCAAATTCTAAGATTGAGGAAAAAGTCAATGGTTTGGAACATGGTATCTCTATAAGTACCTGACCCTTTTGAACCTCAATACCAATTATTGTTCCTAATGTTTCAACTACTAAACGGTAAACTTCCTCCACTCTATACTCAAAAGGATTCCATGTTATCCTAAATCACAATCGAATCACATTCGGATAATCGACATCAGCCATCGCCTTCCAGGGTGCATATGAAATCATCCACCCTTCGAAGTTGATTGAGCCATTTTCTAAGACTGTTGCGAATTCTTCTTCTCACTTAAACTTGAATTGAAACCTACCATTCCTCAAATTTAAACCACTTACCCGACCCACTAAATTCCAGAATTGTGGCATCCTAAAAAGAAAGGTATCCACATTCTAGATTTGTGGGTTAAGACACCTGCCCATTAAAACCTTAGAACTCCTTGCCAAAGGAGATGAGTTATCTATCCTAGAGATCTTAATTTTCATAAGTTTTGGAGGCGACTTGACTCCAAACTCTTTTTGTTAATACCCAACTGAGCCATTATTATCTTAACGAAACTCGAGACTAAATCTTTTTGACAATTTAGACTTTTATCAAGTTGTGTTAGACTCGAGGAGTTATGTCTCCTCCCTTTATAAGATTTATTTAAAGTTTGAAACTTTTCCAGAGTTTTAAATTCGTTAGTAATCCTAAAATTTAGGCAAAACAGAATCATGAAAAATCAAGATAAGTGACTTTCAACACCACACAAATTTCTGAATTAAAAAAAAAATATAACATAAAGCATATTCTCCATCTAATTAATCGCATATTAAGATCAAAGCTCCTCATTATACGACCAAAATAAACTAATTTACTCACCGCCTTTCTAACAGAGTCATACCCCACAAATGTAGGTAGTACATCTCTCAAATGATTACAACCATCACCCATGTATCCAAACAAAACAGTGTGAACAACTTCTGCCATAGAATCAGAGAAACTTACCTTTTGGAAAGCCATCTCCTCTTCACAGAAGCCAGTCATGACTCTGCTTCTCTAGACCAAGCTTTCGAAATCCCTATTTGTAGGATTCACCTCGCAAAACAATCAGAAAACACACTCCCGTATGAGTTAATGCTGATTGCAGAATACATCACTAAGTCCCCATAATACATTAATTGAACAATAGTTATGAACACCATCAAAATTGTATTATCTCAAAATTTATCCCTCTAATTTCCAACCTGACATTACTGTAATCACTCCACTTAACCAGCTTCCGATACGTAATCGAGAGTTTACTCCTCCCTTTACCTCTACCCCACACACAACATATGTGGACATCTCCCATCTTAACACTCGAATTAAATTCTACCACACCACAGAAACCTGAAATCGATGCTTGAACCACTCTAACAATTATTACCGACACACTGACTCTTAGATCCATACAATTCTCAGAATCCCTATATTGATAACCGAACATCGTTAGATCCATGAAATCATGAATCACCATACTATCCCATTCATGTAGGTTCCTTCTAAAAGTTATCCCTTTGGAGTTAATATTACCAGAGAGATCAGCCTTAGTCCCCCACATTTTCATCAAACTGCGCAGTCTAACCGATTGGTTTTGCATCGAAAACACCCAAATACCATTCCCATGAATCACAACATTTACACCAAAAACAGAGGACATCGGCCTTAAAAACCCTTACCTTGAAATGCCATGGTGGAGAAGACGACAACACAGACAAGAAGAGACCCCTTCGGCAAAACGAAAGACCCATAAGACCCTTCCGCTTCCCCAGATCCGAGACCTACGAAACGTCCCAGAGAACCGCTGCCCCCCTTAAAAGCCCTAAAGAACCCGACAAACCTAAGAAACAAAACTTGAGAACCCTTGAACGCGAAACCTAAAACCTAAAAGGCGAAGAGCTTCACCCCCGAAAAAGCCACCCCGAACCGGAGACAAACCTCCCGAAACCCGGAACACCCCAAAAGCCTAGCCTAAAAACCCAACCCAAACCATAGATTTATCCCCGAAACCCTAGAAAACAACCCTTCTCCAAACCCTCCAATAAGTACTAGAAACCACCACCACACACACCCTTTTTCCCGATCTCCAAAATCACCTCCCTCTTGGACGACCTAAAACCCAAAATTGAAGCCCCTAAATTCTACCCAAACCCTAGATCTACCCAACGAGCCACCTCGAGACCTAAGTTAAATCTACCGCCGCCCGGAATCACGCCGGAAGACAAAACGAAATCCCTCACCGGAAATTGCCCCGAGAGAGAAAGGTGTGATCTATATATTCTAGTTTATATACTATCGAACGTCTATCTTATATAAACATTAGTAATACATTATTTTTAGAAAAACATCGTCAACCCGAATAAATAGCTTTCAAATCACGCCTTTAAAATAGTGGTGTCTCTTGAAATAAAAATTAATAATGTTCATGAAATTATCTATGTACTATGTACTGCATAACGTGCTTTTCTATTATATTTCATATAACGTTATTTAGAACATTTATTTTGTTTAAACATCATCAATTCGCTGTTTTCTGAAAAAAAATATCGTCAATTTGTTTTTTTTTGTCTTCAAATCACACAGTAAAGATGGTGATATATCACTAGAGTTAACAATATAATAATATTGATGAATTAGAGATACACAATTTATATTGTCGTGTAGTATAAGTCTCTTTATCCCTATCATGATATGCTTTCAGTTTTCAACAAAAAAAAATAATTAAAGAAATGGCATTTTCGTAAAAAGAAAAGCAGTCAAACATATAGTTAAAATGGTTAGTTATTTAACTAGAGATATAGTATACAGCATTAAATTTGGATGCCTAACATGGCTAATTAATCTTAAATTTGGTGTGTGTTCTTACATAGTATCTACATTATAGGAAAAAAGGAAAAAGTATCATATTTAAACAGTTTAAAGTTTGAGCATTTGCTTGTTTGTTGGACCTGACTTTAGGTTAATAGATCGAGTTTTTCAATTTAATTGTTAACCAAATATATATTTATTTATGTTGTCAACATGTAAATAAATTTTAATAAATTAATTATATAATAAATTACCTGCTAAATAAAATTCAGTGGTAGTCAATCAGTTATGTCTGGTTGAATCACATCTTCCCAACAAATGTTTTTATTAAGTTGGATATCAATCATTTATATTTTTATAGTATTTTATCAATAGTCACATGGTTCTCCGCGTTAAAATGTAGTTTAATATATATATATATATATATATATTGAAAATACTTTTTTCTTAAAATAGTAATAGATAATAATTTTTATGTTTATATGTAGTGTATAAGAAAATTTATGATAGTAATTAGTTGTTATAGCTAACAAGTTTTCTTATGTATGTTAACTTAATAAAGATATCAAAATAAAAAGAAAATTTCCAATCCATAATAATTTTTTCTCATACTACAATAGCGAAAGAACTATAAAATCTTGACATTTATAATATTATATATATATTAAAAATGTTATATGCTAACGGCTTATGTTCAGTGCTTAAAAACATCTTTTTGATGTAATTTATAATATTACTAGATACTAATATTATTGTCATGTTAGCCTTTTAATTTGGGGGAAAAAGTTAATCAAACTGTGAGCTTACCAAAAGGGTCAATTCAAACCATGAACTATGGGACCTCTCAAATAAAACTTGGTCTTTTTCATTGACCGCCAAATAAACCTTCAACATATCTTTGTTTATGTCGTTTTAACCCCGCCGTTATGTTTTTAAACAGAATTAATTAACTCTGTTAAACACAACCTCCATTCCTGCTTG
>JAKUCM010005178.1:0-20872 GCA_023374145.1 Lepidium sativum | reverse complement strand
TGCAAACTGCCTCAAATCTTAGTTATTGTCACAAAATCGATGCCAAGAAAAGAATTCAAAGATAAATGAGAAAAATTTGGTTTAAACACAATTTCTCCATCTTCCCCAGTTGCAATAATAGCACGCATACCACGAGGTTTCAACATCTTCACCATCTGATTCAACTGTGGTTTCAAACCTTTACGAAAAATCAAAATCTTATCTTCATGCAACAGACCACGCACCTAGAAGACTAAATCCTCAAATTCATGCCACATATTCCTCAATCGAACCTATTTGATGTAATGCAAACAATCTATCACGCAATAAAGTGTCAGTGGATTTAGCAAAACTCAACAATAATCTTTCTCAAAAATCACTGCAATCAACAAACGGGAGCACATCCAGAGACTTGTAATTAAACCAACTCAACGCATTTCCGCCTAAGCTTACAGAGATTAGATCCAATAGTTTGTTTATCCGTGTACTAACCTAGAGTGTAAAAACGTTCCACAATGGTTAACCCAAGAATAGGTATCACCACCAGAGAATATTGGCAATTCAATTTTCTTTAGCACTTTTTCATAATCACTCAAAGACGTGCGAACACGTTGATCTTAAACAGAATCAACATGTGAAGAATGCCGAACATGTTCCATAACATGAACTGATTCTGGATTAGAAACCAATACCTCACATTTAGAAGTTCGTAAAGAAGAAGTACCCGCAAATTTCCTGAAGCAAGCGGAAAATTTGTTCAATTGTGCCTAGTTAATGGTAAAGTTGTATGGATGGGTTATCTGGTGAGTACATGTTGACCATCAATTATTTTGACCACATTATTATCAATCTTTCTTCTAGGGGAGCTTCTCTGTGGAAATTTAATTAAGTTGAATTCTCCAACATATATGTTTATGAACTGATATACCTCGTTTATTACCGACTCATAACTTACTAATTCATATGTTTTCTTTAGTCTTTGTTCTGTTTTTAGAGTCTTTTCAGGTACAAAACGCAAGGATAATTTGGATTCCACATGATGAGCAAGATTGAAAGCTTAACTTTGGATTTTTCCACTACAAGATAAAAGATCGATCGATCAACACCAAGATCGATCAATCAAACCTTTAAAAGAGAAAACTACGCTCGATCCATTGATCGACCTCTCATGCCTGACACGATCGACCTCCATCCATCTATATCGTGTGCACGATCCACTGCACGGCCGAGCACTCAAAGATCGATCGAGCTATTTAAGAAGAAGTAATGCACGATCTTTTGCACGATTTGGAAGCTTCACGATCGAATGAAGAAACATTGATCGATCGAGCAGTTGAAGGATTGATCGATCAATGACCCTGCGAAGCGAAATCCAGATTTCCTTATTTGTGTACCAGTTAGGTTTGCTCTAGATATTTAGGTTAAAAACACGTTTTTAAGAGAGTTTTTGGGAGATAAAAAAGACACAAACTTCTGTTGTAACCTAGAGGAGAAGAATTCGGATCTCTACAGCATTGGAGAAGAATTCCTACCCCTCTATTCTATTTATTTTGAGTTTTCAATGAATTTCTTTACAATTGCTTGCTTGTTCTATATTTCCATGTCTCAGTAGTTCATAATCAAGTTTAGGGTATTCTAAAGATCTTGAGGGACATAAGGGTGAGGAACAAATAGGTTTTTAATATGGACTCTCGGCCTAGAAATATGGTTAATGCTTAGATTAGAGTAGCTAACTAATCTATGCTCTTAGTTTACTTATTATCCCAGAAGTTTAATAAGAATCATAACCTTTTCTAGGTGAGCAGCTCCTTCACTACCAACGAGAGTTGATGCTTGGGTTATGGACACTTAAGAACTATTAATATTGCATGAGCCAACTGTTAATAGTGATTATCGTTGTGAGAGTGGGTTAGTCAATTATTATTTTTGAGTCGAGAACGGAATTGAACTTTCCTGAATAGATTCCTCATCTTAACCATGATTTCCTTATAAATCCCTAAGCTTGATGTTTTCTAGATATTTTTTACAATAAATTTCTTAGTTACAATCGATTCCAATCAAAATACTCATCGACTTAGCTCTAGTTAAATAATTCAATTGTTAGTGTGATAATTGGTCTTCGTGGATAGTATGCTAAGTGCAAACTTTTCAAGTTTTCTTTGGAAGGAAAAGTGACCAAATGGCTTCAGTCTTTACCAGCAGGATCGTTAACTTCATGGGAACAAGTTAGAAACAAGTTTCTGGATCACTTCTTTACCAAAGAAAAGACTGATAAGTTGAAGAACCAGATTTCAAACTTTCATCAAAGAGATGATGAGTCTTTTGGAGAAGCATGGGATATGTTGAAAGGATATAGAAGGGATTGTCCACACCATGGTTCCAACGATGAACAAGTTCTGAACTTCTTTCATAGCAGATTGAGTTGGAGTTTCAAGAAGCTACTTAATGCTTCGAGCAGGGGAAATTTCACTACAATCTAGCACTAAGAGAGTGCTTTCTGACTGATTGAGAATTTGGTTGTGAGTACAGGAGATTTACCGGATCACAAAGAATCTTCATCTGAGATGGATAAAATTGTTGGGATAGGTGAGAAGTTGGATCAGTTCATAGCTTCAAGTGAGTTTAAGAGGAAGTCCGTTAAGCTTTATTCATCAGAGAAGAAACCTAATCTTCATGACCATCAATCTGAAGTACTTTACACCGAGCCAAAGACTACATCAAGTCCTACTCCTTCACCTACTGACGAGATTAAAGCTTTATTGGAGCAGGTTATTCAGGGACAATCTAGGACTACGTTTGAAATCAATAATAAGATGGGAGTGGTGTACTCGGAGTTGAGTTCTAGGATTGATTATGTTATGTCTAGGGTGGAAAACACGACCTTTCCTCTGGATTCGAATGATGATCATCAAGCTTGTGATGTTGTTATGTTCAGAAGTGGTAAGGAGTTTGAAGCAAACTTCCAAAAACCGAGACAAGAGAGAGTAGTTGTCGATGTTAAGGATGATAGAGCTGAAGAGATTTATGAGGAAACAGCCACACCTACGCCAATACCAGAGCAATTTCCAGCACCTGAGAGATAACCATCGCCAGCATTCATACCTCGTAAGCAATCAGTAGCACCTGAGAGATCATACGTACCAGTACCACCATATCTCATCCCACCAAAGAAGTCTAAAAAGGATTTGGACAACACCAAGTGTAAGGAGTTATTATCAGATTTGTTTATTGGTTACCTTATGTTGATGACTTGCAGATGATACCTTCACTTAAGAACTATGTCAAAAGCCTAGTGACAAACAAGTTCATAGGAGAAGAAAGAGTGATGATGATTACACAAGATTGCAGTGCTAGACTTCAAAATCGGCTCCCTAAGAAACAAGAAGATCATGGGCGGTTTGTACTTTCAGTTCGGATAGGTTCTGTGATCTTCGCTCGTTCATTGTGTGATTTAGGCTCTAGTGTAAACCTAACACCATATTATGTAGATTTAAGATTAGGACTCCCAGACTTCAAGCAAATAAAGATCTTTCTTATCTTTGCAGACTGTTCAATGAAATTTCCAGTGCGTATTCTCCAGGATCTTGATGTCGAAGTTGAGAATGCATTAGTACCAACATATTTTGTAGTGCTAAAACTATATGAAGAACCTAAGGATCATCTCATCTTAGGTAGACCTTTTCTCAGAACAGTAGGTGCTATAATTGATGTCAAGAATGGAATAATTGATCTACAGCTAGGGGATATGAAGATGAGATTTGAGATGGACAAGATGCTGAAGAAACCGATGTTGAATTACGAGGATATAGTCTGAATTTGGGTTTGCAAACGACGAAGCAACAAGTTATGCTAGAATGATGGACTCATGTAAGCATATTAAGGAGATGATAGCCAATGCAGTTTTAGATCCTCCAAAACCGTCCATACCTTCAGCCTTGACCGATCCTTGGAGTGAGTTAAAAGCTCCCATAGTCGAGCTTAAGACTCTTCCAGCAGGGCTAAGGTATGTGTTTCTCGGTCCTAATTCTACTTATCCGGTAATCATTAATGCTAAGTTGAATGGTTCTGAAACGGAAACGCTTATTAGAGAACTTCGAAAGTATCGTAGAGCTATATGTTATTCATTAGATGATATCCCTGGTATTTCACCTGAGTTATGCATGCATAGGATACATCTGGTTGATGAGTCTAAGAGTTCTATAGGGAACCAACAAAGGTTGAATCTGTATGTAAAAGAAGTTGTCAAGAAAGAGATAATGAAACTATTAGAAGCAGGGATCATATTCCATATATTCGATAGTAATTGGGTTATGTCTATCCATGTTGTACCTAAGAAATGAGGCATTACTGTAGTCAAAAATGAGAATAATAAATTGATACCTACTAGAACTGTCACGGGTCATAGGATGTGTATTGATTTCAGAACTTTAAATTTTTCTACTAAGAAGGATCATTTTCCTATGCTTGAGAGATTGGCTAACCAGTCTTACTTTTGCTTTTTAGATGGTTATTCAGGGTTCTTTCAAATTCTCATTCATCCCGACGATCAGGAAAAGACAACTTTTACATGTCCCAATGGTACATTTGCATATCGAAGAATGCTATTTGGTTTATGTAATGCTCCAACTAATTTTCAAAGATGCATGATGTCGATTTTCACTTATCTGATTGAGGATATTATGGAAGTTTTTATGGATGACTTTTCTCTGTATGGTTCTTCTCTCTCTGGTTGTCTTTCTAATCTTTCCAGGGTTCTCCAACGTTGTCAAGACAAGCATCTAGTGCTCAATTGGGAGAAGTTTCATTTCATGGTTACAGAGGGGATTGTACTCGGTCACAAGATATCAGGAAAAGGAATTGAAGTTGACAAAGCGAAGATCGAAGTAATGACAAGCTTAAAATCGCCAACATCAGTCAAAGAGATTCAAAAGTTTTCTCGGTCATGCCGGTTTCTATAGGAGATTTATTAAAGATTTCTCGAAGATAGCCAGATCACTCACTCAATTGCTATGCAAGGATGTTAAGTTTGAGTTTACCAAGGAGTGTAAGGAAGCTTTTCTGACCTTGAAAGGAGCTTTAGTTAGTGCACCAATAGTTCTGCCACCAGATTGGGAATTATCTTTTGAGATTATGTGTGATGCGAGTGACTATGCAGTTGGAGCTGTTTTGGGCCAGAGAAAAGATAAGAAGTTGCATGTAATCTACTATGCTAGCCGAACACTTGATGATGCTCAACGGAAGTATGCAGCTACATAAAGAGAATAGTTGGCTATCGTTTTTTCCTTTGAGAAGTTCTGATCTTATGTTGTCGGTTCTAAGGTTATTGTACACACTGATCATTCTGCTCTTAAGTATCTCCTTTCCAAGAAAGATGCTAAGCCTAGGCTGCTTCGTTTGGTGTTGTCTCTGCAAGAGTTTGATCTTGAGATCAAAGACAAAAAAGGCGTAGATAATGAAGTTGCATACCACCTTTCGAGACTACGAATTGACGATTTTGTTCCCCTTGATGACAGCTTACAGGAAGAGCAAGTTTATCATATACAATATGCCCCTCTTTAGTTGCCTACTGATCCTCCTCGTGTTCCAGGCACTCCATGGTTTGCCGATTTTGCCAATTATCTCGCTGCAGATGTTAACCCTCCTGAGTTTCATGGTTACAGGAAGAAGTTCATAAGGGATGTCAGACGATACTACTGGGATGCTCCATACTTATACAAACAATGCTCTGATGGCATTTTCAAAAGATGTGTTTATGAAAACGATATTCCCGGTATATTGTTTCATTGTCATGGTTCTTCATATGCAGGTCACTTTGCTACCTTCAAGACTGTCGCAAAAGTTATTCAATCAGGTTTCTGGTGGCCTACGATGTTTCGCGACACATACTCCTTTGTTTCATCATGTGACTCTTGTCAGCGACAAGGTAACACAAGCAGAAGGAATGAGATGCCATAGAACTTCATTCTTGAGGTTGAGGTGTTTGATGTTTAGGGAATCGATTTCATGGGACTTTTCCCTATCTTTTTTGGGAACCAATACATACTTGTTGTTGTAGATTATGTATCTAAGTGGGTTGAAGCAATAGCTAGTCCAACAAATGACGCCAAAGTGGTTATGAAGATGTTCAAGCATATCATATTTCCGAGCTTTGGTGTTCCGAGGATTGTGATTAGTGATGGTGGTTCTCATTTTATTAACAACATGTTTAACAATCTGCTGAAGAAGTACGGAGTTCACCACAAGGTTGCTACACCATATCACCCTCAAACAAGTGGTCAGGTTGAAGTTTCTAATCGTGAGATCAAGAGCATTCTGCAGAAAACCGTTTGTGCAACAAGGAAAGATTGGTCGACTAAGTTGGATGATGCTCTTTGGGCTTACAGGACCGCTTTCAAGACACCATTAGGAACAACTCCATTCCATTTGATGTATGGGAAATCCTGTCACCTTCCAGTTGAACTCAAATACAAGGCTAATTGGGCAATTAAGCATCTCAACTATGACATCAAATCTGCCTCGGTAAGACTGTCACTACAAATACATGAACTTGATGAGATCAGACACTTGGCTTATGACAACTCGAGAATCTACAAAGAACGAACAAAGGCTGCACGTGATAAACGTATCCTTAACAGAAGTTTTGCTCCTAATGACAAAGTTCTTTTGTTTAACTCTCGTTTAAAACTCTTTCCTGGTAAGCTTAGGTCAAGGTGGTTCGGTCCTTTCACCATCAAGGAAGTAAGACCGTATGGAGTTGTGGTTCTGCTCAACAAAAAAAGCAGAAGAATTTGTAGTTAATGCACAACGCCTTAAACCATATTTTGGTGCTCCCGATAAAGTCAATGAGGATTTCATCTTTTGACTAATATAACTCCCCCATAGCATCTATTTTAGTCAAATAATTGACTTTAAACAAGCGCTAAGTGGGAGGTAACCCACCAATAGGTTAGTTTTGCCTTATTTTCGTTGGCCTTAAGTCAAAGTTGTCTTTTGTTTTCACGAAACACGATACGACAGAACTGCCCGATCGATCCACACAAAGATCGATCGTGCAACATAGGATGAGAATAATCGCACGATCCTTCGATCGACCGTGACATGCTGCCCGATCGATCATCACCTATCATCTGTTTGCGTACGATCTGTTGACCGATTTTAAACTCATTCCATCCCTTGATTTCCATGGATCGATCGATATAAGCTTGCTCGATCGATCGATACCTTCAGGTGTGTTTTCTAAATCCCAAAGCAACTTTCAATTACTTCTTTTGATTACTTTCATTCTTTCTCTCACTAATATTCACACCGGGACGGTGTGAAGTAAGTCTAGGGGAGAACCGTTTGTTTGTTAATGAAGTTTCTTTCTTTTGTTTTGTTTTTGAGTCGAACATTGTTTTAGATAAGCTTTTGTCGGTTTAGGAACTATGATTTCTGAGGAATGGTACATTTCATAAGGGTTTAAGCTACCATTTGTCTGATTTTTGATGAGCATTGTTTACTATTAGAAAACCTAGAGATTCATCAGCTGTTCGTCTTTTCACCACTTCCTCTCGATTGTTTCGAAAATCTGGTATCAACTTCAAACTTAACTTGATTTAAGTTTCTTGTCTAGAGAGTTGGTATACATTAGATCGGATTATCAGTCTCAATTTTAAGAACATTTCCCCAAAGTTTGGTTTTTATTTCTCAAAGTTTCGTGCACTTTAAGTTTCAACAATCGAAGTAAGTCTAGGGTAAAAGTTTCTCAGTGATGCTGCTTGTTTTTAAGGTGAACTGGATGGTTCCGAGGATACATCCAAGGACGTAATCCTTTTTACCTTACTAACTTTCTTACTGAGAGAAACTCCAATGAAGCTACTCGTATTATACACCTTTGAAATTGCAAGAGGAAAAACTACCGATGGAAAAATAATACAATGATACCCTAGAAAAGTAGGGAGAAATCAGTTTGAAAAGAAAGGAATAAGAGGAAAGGAACCACAGTATGGATGGTACTTAGTATTGAGAATGAGTCCATGTGTCTTTTGATCGATATTCTTTTGATAAGACCGCACTTAGACTCATAAGAGGTTGGTATCATGATCTAGAACTTTTGGGTCTGATTTTGGAGTTAGGATGAACTAGTTGTTAAGTCTGGGGGATGTATAAGGTTGTCTCTCTCTCTCGTCGAATGAATCGAGTGTTCTTTGCTTAGGCTCTAAGGTGTTAAATTCCTATGAAGAATGAGTTCTTGAGTTTGTATCTTTCTTTTAGATTTCGGTGTATTTGCTTGAGGACAAGCAAAAAGCCAAGTCTGGAAGAATTGATATACCTCGTTTATACCGACTTAAAGCTTACTAATTCATATGTTTTCTTTAGTCTTTGTTGTGTTTTTAGAGTCCTTTCAGGTACAAAATGCAAGGATACTTTGGATTCCACATGATGAGCAAGATTGAAGCTTAACTTTGGATTTTTCCACTACAAGATAAACGATCGATCGATCAACACCAAGATCGATCAATCACAACTTTAAAAGAGAAAACTACGCTCGATCCATTGATCGACTTCTCATGCCTGACACGATCGACCTCAATTCATTTATATCGTGCGCATGATCCACTGCACGACCGAGCACTCAGAGATCGATCGAGTTATTCAAGAAGAAGTTACGCACGATCCTTTGCACGATTTCGAAGCTTCACGATCGAATGAAGAAACATTGATCGATCAAGCAGTTGAAGGATCAATCGATCAATGACCCTGCGAAGCAAAATCCAGATTTCCTTATTTTTGTACCAGTTCGGTTTACTCTAGATATTTAGGTTAAAAACATGTTTTAAAGAGAGCTTTTGGGAGACAAAAAAAGACACAGACTTCTGTTGTAACCTAGAGGAGAAGAATTCAGATCTCTACACCATTGGAAAAGACTTCCTACCCCTCTATTCTATCTATTTTGAGTTTTCAATGAATTTCTTTGCAATTGCTTGCTTGTTCTTTATTTCCATGTCTGAGTAGTTCATAATCAAATTTAAGGTATTCTAAAGATCTTAAGGGACATAAGGGTGAGGAACAAGTAGGTTTTAAATATGGAATCTCAGCCTAGAAACATGGTTAATGCTTAGGTTAGAGTAGCTAATTAATCTATGATCTTAGGTTACTTATTATCCCAGAAATTTAATTAGAATGAGAACCTTTCTAGGTGAGCAACTCCTTCACTACCAACGAGAGTTGATGCTAAGTTGGGTTGTGGACACTTAAGAACTGTTAATACTGCATGGTTAGAATTCTAGAGCCAGTGAGAGTTAGGATCTCTAGAATATAAGCATAGTGATTACCGCTGCGAGAGTAGGTTAGTCAATTATTATTTCGGAGTCGAGAACGGAATTGAACTTTCCTGAATAGATTCCTCATCCTAACCTTGATTTCCTTATGAATTCACTAAGCTTGATGTTTTCTAGATATTGTTTACATTAAATTCCTTAGTTACAATCGATTCTTATCAAAATACCCATCGACTTAGCTCTAGTTGAATAATTCAATCGTTAGTGTGATATTTGGTCTTCGTGGATTCGATCCCTAAATACTATTTCGTTTGTTGTGAACTTGCAGTAGGATATAGGGTTAAAACTCGTGTTATCATGAACATGTTGCTCTAAAATTTTGTATAGGACATATATTGCTTGAATGCTGATGCTGCTCTGCTATTGTTACCTTTTCAAATTGTATGTTCTTCTTCATCCTCATCCTTTTGTTGGTTTGACAGCTCTTCTAGATAACCATTGACTAAAGGCCTAAAGGCAATTCTAAGCTCAAACTAAAAATGGAACATTTAAGATCATAAATTTCTTGTAGAATCTGAGAAAAACAACAAACCTTAGAGAACTATTAATCTTACTGAGTAATTTCAGAGTTATGTTCTGCCCTACAGAATAGTGGTTGTTCAGAAGTTGCATAATTGGTTTAGTTATACGGTAGGACCTTAAATTCAGACAAATTCTTATCTGATGCACAACATATTTATTTTGCAGTGAGAATTCCAGTTGTGGCTCTAAGCGACAATGGAAGAATAATTGACATCATTGGAGAAGAAGGAAAAGGCAATGCATCAAAGAAGGATTTGCATCTTGTGGCGTTCAAGTATAGGAGCTGTCACGATTGTGGAGTCTTGAAATCAGTTCATATATGTGATTAGTGGTGTATGCTGGTCCTTCATCGAGTACGAGAAATGGATTATGGTAGTCATTGAAACGTGTCATTGAACGTATCACGGAACCACTTTTGGTGGGTGGTAATTTGAATACTATTGTGAGGTAATGGGCAATTTTCTCCTAATTCCCTTGCCTTTGGTGATGGGATATATGACCTTTCTCTTATTGACTAGGGGTTTAAAGTTTATACTTTTACTTGGAGAAGAGGCCGGTATGAATCAGTCTATATGGCAAAGCGGCTAGATCGAGTATTCGATTGTGCTCAGTCTATATTGAAGTGGCATGAAGCACGTATATAACATCTTCCCTTTTTAGCATAAGATCATGCTCCGTTTTATCTCCAGCAATGCATATATCTAGTACTCCATGTTATATTTGAGTGTATCTCGAGTCAAAATAGGCTCGATCACGCCCAGGGTGTGTGTAGGCTCAATCACGCCCAGGGTGTGCGCAAGCTTGATCATGTCCAGGGTGTGTATACTTGATCACGCCCATGGTGCTTATATTAATGCTTCCAGTACCTGAAATTTCCTTGAATGCAATGTATATGTTAATGTGTATTGATTGGGCTATTTGGACTCTAAAAATGATGAGAATGTAGTAGAAATGCATGCTTACACTAACTCAATGAGACTCCTAATGCATGCTAAAAACATGCATTCACAAACATAAGTTGAAAGCAACTTTGAGACTCTCTAATTGAGATAGATAAGATATGAATATCAGCGAACGAGGGGGATGTTGAATAACGTCAATGAGACTCATATTCTTTATCCAACACTATACATTTGTATACCGCAAATCTTTTAAGCATCAAATTACCCACATGAGAGATCTCCAGTCATCAACAAGACGAGATTGTGACGAAGTAAGGGCCTCTCTAGCATGATGCATCACTTGCCAATGTGAGTCTCATGAGATCCATGGGAAACCACATAAACCAGGGAATTTAGCCCATGTCATACTTATATCGACTTTCAAAATCTGGTCTCTTAGTCTACAACATTCCCTAGGTAGAGCATGTGAGCTCTTAAGAAATTTAGCACTAGTGTCAACCAATTCAGATGCTTGAAACCATTCATAATTTTCCTCCACTACACAAGCTAAGGTAATGTATGCATTCTCATCTACACTACCTAGTATTTCGCCATTGCGTTGCTTCCAAAAGTTCACGACAAAGATCTATGTAGTGGGTCTTGAGTCGACTTCTTCTTTATTTCAGCAATGAGGTTATCAAAATATAAGTTAATACTGTTACGAGATGTGATTGTCATGCTCATAATATTAGTTTTTGTCCAAACTTCCTGCACAACAACACATTCGAATAACACATGACTAATTGATTAATTGTGTTGATGGCACATTGAGCATTGTTGATTCACATTTATTCCCCTTTTTGCCAAGGCAATCAGCCATTGCTAAAGCATTTGAAACCGTTGTCCACATAAAAAACTTGATTTTTTGGCTGAGGCGCACATAGCTGAAGAAAATCCAATGGAGTGACGGTATGACACCGGGTGCTATGATGCACATATGTGTCAAGCATGACTTGTTTAGTACTTACAAGAAGTACACAACCGACGAACATCTTTTGATGGGCAATATCTAACACTCTAAGATAGAAGGGTTTTGAAAGGTGGTCTTGAAGATGACTTCGGGCATGGAGGTTACTCTCACTAACGTGAAGCATGTACCAGACATGCGGAAGAACTTGATCTCGGGATCGTTGATGAAGCATGTTTTTCATTCGTTTTTAATAATAATAATAAAACATTTCCTTATATGGTTGAATCTTATTATAAATTGGCACATGAAATAAAGATATATAAATTCTAAATCATTTGAAAGATTAATCAATTTAATATTTTATTACTAAATGTCCAAGAAATAAAATAAAATGTGAAATATACTTTCAAGCAAAATTCACTAACATTATCACCTCAAATACAAAGAAATACCGAATGTCTTGGACTAATCCACATTGATTTGTGTGATGTCAAATTAGTTCTTAGCTAAGGTGGAAAGAAATAAATTGTAACGTTCGTAGACGGTTACACCAAGTCTTGCTATGTATATCTCTTACATAGTAAATAAGATATTCTAAAAATACTAAGAATACACATTTGAAGTTGAAAATCAACTAACTTGAACTATATAACATTGTTTGCAGAGAGGAGGTGGATATGATGATCTGTTCAATGATTTTTGTCGAGAACATGGCATTGTCCATCAAACAACCGCTTCCTATTAACCATAATTAAATAACTTTTCCGAACTCTAAAAGAGATGATGAACACTATGCTCCAAAGATATTGTACAACCCATAATTTATGGGATGAAGTGTTGCTCACATCAAACTACATTTGAATAATATCCCATATAAATCCATAGGCAAAACACTTTCCCACCTTAAAATATGGGAGTATCTCTCGAAAGTTTTTGTACCACCTCCTAAAAAAAGGCAAATATACGTCCAGAAATTGTACATTGGATCTTCCTCGGTTCTGCACACCATAATAGCTTATCCTTTTTTCGTATGGAATTCAAAATTTTCTGATATCCACCAAGATGTTCTTATGTGGGAGAAACAATTCCATGCTATTAGAGTGCATTCTGGTAGTCAATAAGTTATCGGACGTGCCAACAATACTCTATATTGCGGTAAGGCTCATCACATTTGTTGACGACACACAACCATAACAAATTTGGTTTCGAGTGGTGTGATCAAAGTCGATCACATTAAGTCCGCTAATAATTTTGCATATCCATTTACAGACAGCCTTCTAAGAGACCAAGTGTTGAAATCGTCTACAAGAATGGGTTTAAAGCATGTTAAAACAAAAATTATATGAGGGATACCCAACTTATAAAACTGGATATCCCATGAGATAGGTTCAATTGGAAAACTAAGTCACATAGATTGTTATCAAAGCACGACACTACCATTCTTAAACATTCTTAAACGATAATTGTTGTACATAGCAATAAGCATTAAGGTTAAGTGATGATTTTAATGATTATAATAGCTTTGACATATCAGTGGAGTCGCAAATACTACTTCTTAAAACAATATTATTACACGAATCGCCTAGTGAGTGTGAAATGAAGCCGTTTCTTGGAGAATTTATCCATGCAAAATTTTCTAAGTTGACTGATGAAATTACCAGAAAAGTTCAAGGCCACAATGAACACAGTGGAGAACCTACTACTCTACCAGAAATAACATTGCGTTATACCTGTTGTTTGGTTCAAAACATCGTGTTCACTTTCTCGGCAAGTAAGCTCTACAAATATTAACTATGATTATTTAAGGTTGAAAAATACCACCAGCTCAGATACAATGCATTTCGTTTGAACTCACGTGTTTGTCTAGTCTTTTGTGTCTATCGAGTCAGTTCAGTCAGTCTGTTGAAACCTTTTTATTGCCAGATAATCTGTAACCTACTATGGTTAAACTTATTTTCATATATGTGGAGGAATTTTGGAACTATGAAAGATTATTATATTATTTTATCAATGAAATAATATTATTTGGAGTGTTTAGATCCTTGTAATGTGCACTAAAATTATATGTTAAAATCAAATGAAATTTGAATGAGAAATTATAGATTAAAGATTATAACTTATAGTGATTTATAAAATCAAATCCAACTACTGATGGGTTTGGATCAATAAAATAGATCAAATGCCCGTTATACTCTAAGTCAAAGTATAAGAAAGGTTCGATCCATAAGGTCCATCTGTTTAGTGACCATTTCAGATTGGGCCTTTCTGGCCCAAGTCAATTTTCAATATGGGTCTAATCTATGAGGCCCACTAAGCCAACACTTGGCTCACTTCCTTGGGAAACCCTGAGAGGTCTGGCGTCTGAAGCTTCTTCTTCCTTGTACCGTCGAATCTGAAGTTAATGACATTGATTCTCGTTGATTTCGAATTAATGACTTACCTTAGTTGGCTTGAATCAACTCTATATAAGAATCTAAAGGTTTTTCACTCAATTTTCTCATCACTTTTATTGTAAGTTTCTATGTTTTCTTGTGAGATCAAAGTAAATTATTTAGGTTCATAGATTCCACGATTCAGTGAGGAAATTGTGGTCTATGATGGTTGTATCATGGTATTCAAGTTTCTCTATCACCATTTCAATGCGGAGATTCATTGGATTCAGGAAACATGATTTGCCGTTGACAAAAAAAAAAAATCTGAATTTAGGTTTGTAATGGTGCAAGATCACTCGAAATGTCTTCAAATTAAAGAGACTAACACAAGTTACCTTAAATGATTCAAGAATGAGAAAATATGTGACTCAATTTACATAAAATTTTAAAATGCAAAAGATGCAAAATATTATACTATAATGAGAATTAATGAGTCCTAAATACGAAACTGATACAAAATATGCATGAAAGCTAAGCTAATAATCACATATATCAGCCTCAAGACGCATCAGAAAAACAGTGTAGATCTCGAAACATAATTTGGTTTGTCAAGCTGTTGGGCCTACTTTTATCGCCTTCTTCAATTAAAGAGATTAGTCTATCAATGTATTCATGCTTCAGTTTATCTTATGGATGTAGTAGTAAGCTTTTGATTAAGCTCTTATGGTTGTTGCATTATCATGTTTGTGAACCTATGCAATACAACAAGCCTTTGACAGTTTTCTAAGAGACTCTTGCCAAGATAACAACTTGGTTTATTTTGTTAATTGTTTTGGATTTAAGCATTTGTAAGACGAATCGGTTTATGCATATTTCTGTTCAATCTTAATTCGTTTGAAATACAGAGCATATAATCTTGCACCTAGACCAACTTTAGAGCACTGAAACAAAAGTGGTGATGGGCTTCATCCTTGGCCATTTAAGGTTTTTGGTGATCTGACTAAATTATGTAACCATCAAGATTTTCAACAATGCTATGCAATGATTCACATTACCACATTCCCTCAAAGAGATCATAGATTAATCAATATCCATCTCTCCCAATATCTGCTTGAGCTCATTTGCTCTCTTCCTTGCTAACTCGACACAGCTCTGCGAAAAGCAAAACCCGCAAGGCAACTTTATAAGAAAGACCACCATTGATTAATAGAGTAAGTTAAGACTCTTACCTTAATGGCTGGTGAATAAGCGAGAGCGGTTCCTCCTGATTTATAGAAAGAAACCATTTGATCAGAAGAATCTAAAACAACAGTCACTATAGTGTCCATGATTGATTCTTCTTCGTTTGTTGGATCTGCTAAGATGTAGTTTTTGTAGAGTATGCAAGTTAAAGAGAAAGGAATGTTCTTAAACGTGAGTTTTCTCTTCTCTTTATTCACTGCTTCCTTCTCTGATGCAATGCCTTTTCTTTCTTCTCCGGTGATGGCAATTATTCTTCCATTGTCGCTCAGAGCCACAACTGGAATTTGCACTGCAAAATAAATATCTTGTGCATCAGAGAAGAATTTGTCTGAATCTAAGGTCCTACCGTATTAGTAAACCAATTATGCAACTTCTGAACAACCACTATTCTGTAGGGCAGAAGATAGCTCCGGAATGACTCAGTAAGATTAATGATTCTCTAAGGTTTGCTCTTTTCCTCAGATTCTACAAGAAATATATGATCTTAAAAGTTCCATTTTCAGTTTGAGCTTAGAATTGGCTTTAGGCCTTTACTCAATGGTGTTCTAGAAGAGCTGTCAAACCAACTAAAGGATGAGGATGAAGAAGAACTTACAATTCGAAAAGGCAGCAACAGCAGACAGCAGGGCAGCATCGAAAAGAGCACCATCAGCATTCAGGCAATATATGTCCTATAAGAAATTTTAGAGCAACATGTTCAAAAACATATATGCTGGAGACTTCACCTTAAATTTCCACTGAGAAGCTCCCCTAGAAGAAAAGATGTGATAAATCAATCGATGGTCAACATGTACTCACCAGATAACCCATCCATGCAGCTTTACCACTAACTAGGCACAGTTCTTTAAGATCAATCATTCCAGAACTACAATATAAGGAAAATAATTAAAAAGGGACGTCGTGTTTGATGTCCAAGGAGAATGAGTAAATATATACAGAAAGATAAAATCTAAACACCTTAAGATAGTATCAGACAAACGCTTTGAAATAACTGGAGCAGCTTCAGCTGGTCTTTCAGGGCCGAACAATTGGAGAACATATAGGAGGCATGTGGAACTCGAGAGCTAACAGAAAGGAATCGATCAGTCACAAGATGCAATACAATAGAAGAAGAACAAAACCACATAGAAAGAGACAACTAGAGATAACATAGTCGAGGCAAACTAACAACCTATGCATCCTTCGTCTGGTAAGTCTGCAGAAGGAGTCATAACTTTCCATTCTAATAGCAAGCGAGCATAGTCTATATACACACACAAACAAAGACCAATTATGTAAGAAAAAACATGGGAAACACACAATAACATTGCTGATAAATGTGAAACCTTTTCACATAAACAATACCGTGGAACCAATCTTGGCAAGAGCAGATCCATCAGCGGTTGAAACAAGTCCCTATATACACAATCAACTCACAGTTTTTGATCAACTTAATTTTTGTCAAAAGTAAAGAATCATTAAAATTGTTTTTACCAAGGTTAACAATGGTGTCCTCTGGCTTTTCCAAGTGGTCTAGCAATCAGGTCGAAGAGATTCAGAGAGATGGACGCTCAAAGAAAACGAAGAGGGGAAAATTCGTCTGAAAGCATCAACTTCTATCTCCCGACGTCAAGTCTTGAGATGTATCTGGTAATCCCATGTTTTATGCTCTGCTTCTGTCAGAACAAGCAGTAAGGATAGTAACAAGTCAAAAAATCACAGAAATCAATTCTCATATGAACAGAGCTTCATCTTCCCTCATATACCGAACCTCAAGCTTTAAAGCAATAAATAGGATTTATTTTTTTCGCCATTGAACCTAAAATTCACAAAACAGTGATGTTGCACTTCATCAACAAAGCACGAATAAACTTGTCTTTGAGGAATACAAAAACTTACTTAGTGAAAAAAAAGAGCGAGAGTTGATGAACAAAACTTTTGCAGCAAAGAAAAACACAAGCAAGAGAATGTGAGAAGATTAAGAGCTCGCGCCCGCGGTAAGTAATGGGATTCGACGGGGAAGGAGACGGAGACGGTGACGGTGACGATGACGACAACGCATTAACTCAACTCTAAATGGGCCCAAAAAGCCCAAAGTCAGTTATGAATAGAGCTATTATGTTTAGTTTATATAAAATGAAGAAACAAAACTTAACAAGAAGCACCAGTGGTCTAGTGGTAGAATAGTACCCTGCCACGGTACAGACCCGGGTTCGATTCCCGGCTGGTGCATTCTGAGCAATGAGGATTTAGGCTTAGCGTTGGTTGGGTCCTTCGCAATCATCTGATTTCAATGATGAATTAACCCCTTATTACTGAGCTCTATTTTTTCATTATTCACTTGAATTTCTTTTGCGTCTCAATATTTTTTTTGCTCAGCACTAAGTAAATATCCCACTGAATCTGCCCTTTTACTTGAGGTTTCAAGCTGCATTTTGTACATACCTTTAGTGTTGGTATCAATAGCTCTTACTCAGTTCTATAGTTTTATACTCGCAAGAGGAACAAAAGTAACATACATCATACACAAAACAATATACAAAACACAATATCAAAGAGCTTTTCCTTGCTCAGAAGTCATAAATTACGTATATGTACAAACCTGAAACTAAGCCTCAATTCACAGGAGCAAATCGCAACATTAAGTCTTGTCTCTTTTTGTTTTAACGTGTTTTCTATGTACAAATCATGTTTTCATCATGATTCAGTTTCACATTTTTTCCCCCTTAAATTTGGTAAACCTCCATTGATCTTTGATGTCTTATACAATGCTTTCAAAGGAAACTCTGAGTTGCGAAGGGTACCTAGGCTTTGGACTCGATGTATTTGCCAGTTTTTGAAGCAACTTCACCACATCACTTACTTCATCGAGGAAGAACTTGGCTTTGCTCGGTTTTCTACCCACTGTGCAGGCGAATATCTCTGTAGATGTCGACGATGATTGAGTTGAGAGGGTTGTTGATATGCTCTCAAACATCTCCTCGTCTGATCTGTCATCCCCTATGCATACCACGAAATCTGGTGCTCTCCCATCTTCTAGCATTCTGCTAAGAATTTTCGTGGTGACAAGACCCTTGCCTACTCCCTGTCAATCCAAAAATCTCAGTTTGAGGGGCTACGTATAAACCAGAGAACTAAGCTAAGGATGAATTCGATAACGTGGTATCAAACAGGGACAATATAAATCATATCAGATATTTCTCTGTAGATCACTATGCTATGGATTCCATATTTCTCATCAACAGAAAATGGGTTGAAAAAAGTATAGCACCTGAGGCTTAACTTCAACGATTTGGTGGCCTCTGTTTACAACAACCGGTTCATTCACCAGAACGGTTTCTAGATGGTCCAGTAGTTCCTTGGCTTGACAAGAACCAAAGTCTGGGTCAGCATCTTGGTGATGCCAGACCAAAGCACTCTCTTTAGCTTCTATATTGGATCCATCGGTAGTTTCTGTATATAGTTTCATAATAGGTTCCACTATCTTCTTCCATTCAAGGTCATCAGATAATCCGCTAGTTTCCCAGTCAGAATTCTTATTCCACCTGCATCACAGAGATTACTTCCAACTTTTATTCTCTGGCAACAAACGTTTCATGACACTATCAGAATTAAGACAAAACAGTTATGTACCTTGTGAAGTAACCATGTTCAGCTGCTATCCCAAGATTTTCACATGGAGCAAGCCACTCGCTCAAAGAAACTGTCCCCCTCCCACTAACGATAAATACAGTGTTGTTCGGATCACTGCACAGTGTCTTCAACGCGGCAATAACTTCAGCACTTGGGTTCTTTACGATGGAGGTCTCGGGAACTAAAGTACCATCATAATCAAGAAATAGTGCTCTGTTACTTGATCTTCTGTAAGCACTAACAGCTTGCTCAATGGATAGCCTTCTGAAATTAGGAGAAAGAGCAACGAGCCTAAAACCCAAACCCCAACCCACACCCCAGCACCGTTTACTGTACTGATCGCGAGAAGCCCTCTCTAAATCCTGTGCAAAACTACGCGCCCAATATGCGATATCATGCGTACTAATGTAATGAAAGTGTTTTTTATGTCGTAATTGCTTCTCAAAATCAGACATTGTGATAGCAGAATACATTGAATCGGCCACCGCATCAACGTCCCAAGGATTGACCCTAATGGCACCACTTAGAGAGGGCGAGCAACCAATGAATTCAGACAGGACAAGCGTGCTTGTACGAGGAGAATCATCACTTACTCCTAGATACTTATCCATGTTAGGAGTTCCCTGACGACACACAGTGTACTTGTATGGAACTAAATTCATCCCATCCCTCACTGCATTGACTATGCAGCATTCTGCCATGGCATAGTAGGCAGACTTCTCAAACCGAGGAACAGGACGATCAATCAGAACCACCGGCTCATAACCAGGCGAACCATAACGCTCGTTGATTCTTTTAACAGCAGAATACGTTTCTTTCTTTGCTTCTTGAACGTCTTTACCTGAGCCTCTGGCTGGGTTCACAATCTGTATAAGAACTAATTTACCTAGCATGCTATGATATTGCTGTAAGAGGTGTTCAAAGGCCAAAATTTTTAGGCTTAAGCCTTTGAATATATCCATGTCATCAATACCAAGAATCACCTTTTTACCCTGATACTTAACTTGAATCTCTTTCAGTTTTTCGGCAGTAGCAGGAAGATTCAGAACGGATTCCAGCCTTCCCATGTGAATACCTATTGGAAGAATCTTCAGAAAAACTGTACGCCCCAAGTAGTCAAGAGCAATATGCCCTCTCTTAGATTCATACTCCAATCCAAGCATTCTACAGCAGCATGACAAAAAATGCCGTGCATAATCAAAGGTATGGAAACCAATTAAGTCACAGTTTAAAAGCCCCCTTAGTAGTTCCTCTCGGGACAGGTAAAGTTCGATAAATTTCTGAAGAAGGGAATGGACTGTGGAGGAAAAAACCAAGCTTAACCCTGTGAAAGCGCCTTCTCAAAAATGTTGGAAGTACCATTAAATGATAGTCATGAATCCAGATATAATCTTCCTCAAGATTAATCACACCCATTACCTTATCTGCAAATATTTTGTTGGCAGAAACATATGCCTGCCAAAGACCTCGATCAAATCGTTCACCATGATCAGGACACATGGGTAACATGTAGTGGAATAGTGGCCATAGTTGCTGTTTACAAAAGCCAAGGTAGAATCTTTTATGCACATCTTGTGGGAGGTAAGTCGGTACACAATTGAATTCTTCAAAAAGTTTTTGGGAAATCTCGTCTTGCTCACTAACATCAACATGTGTCTTGAGTGATCCAACATAAATGACTTCCGTCTCTGGAGAAAAACCATCCTTCAGGTGCAGCATGGGAGAATCATTGTCGAGGCTGAATTTCCACTTTCCAGTTTCAGAATCCCTTTTACCATTTATAGGAAGAAAGTTGGCAACAATGATTTTTCGCTCACGGCAGGGTAATGATATGACATCTGAATCACCATCACTAATTCCATATCCATCAACGTCAGATATAATACCAGGCACAGTCATCACTCTTGGAAGAGCTCTTGGGGTCTGAGGAATGTCCAAAAGATCCCCAGAAGCCAAGTCTAAGAGATTTCCAAA
>JAKUCM010005177.1:0-55002 GCA_023374145.1 Lepidium sativum | reverse complement strand
TTAAGATCTTTTGATCTATAAATTGTACTAGAATTTATACTTTCAATATACAATCTTTTCTAGCAATTTTCGAGTCTCTTATTTTACAAAGGCATTTACGATTTTTCTAGTCTTAAGTTTTATGCAATTGATTTTCGATTTTAAGTCTATATTTTATTTCATGAATTCTGAGTAAGTTAGTCTAGGGTTCTTGAGGAAAGGGTGAAATTAGGGGAAAACTTAGGGATTTCTAGATTTGTCTATGTTTAATTATGGTCTTAGATCTCTTTAATTTAAGTGTTCTTAATGCTTGTTTCTTTCTGATCAATTGAAATTCGATCTCTTGGTGAATCCCCCCCGAGAGGCGTTTGGGGATCACTTGAACATGCTTAAATTAAGATAGCATCTTCCTAGCTCAAGAGATTGATTGTCTAGGGTGTTATTAGGCTTTGTAAGGTCCATACTTAAGGCCTCTTGAATTTCCAATCGTTGGGCGAGAGTCAAGTCAGGTTGTCTTTTAGGAGAGGTCCCATTGCGCGAGAGCGAATGTGATTACTTTGTGCTTCCTTTCTTAGAGGTCATCTAAATAGGTTGATAGATAAGTCTAGAACCCCTAGGAATACCCTAATCATTGATCCTAATCCTCGAGAACCCGTTTTTCCTCTATTGAATTTACGTGATTTTATACTCTGCTTTAGGTTGAGATTTCTTGTTGCACTTGATTATTAGTTTTACAATTACTTTACTTTTAATGCTCCGTTTTTACATTGTAATACTCTGTTTCGTTTTTAGCATGTTGTTTTAAGATTTCATTGTCACCTAGGATAGATAACAACTCGCTAAAACTGAATCTGGCTTATATTAGAATAAGTAGATTATATCTTGATTGCTAGTTACTCTCCCATTGGATTGACACCATACTGTACTACAATTGATTAAATAGACAGTTTGGTATTTGAGAAAACACCGTAAAAACCTGTCTATCACCCCATTTATTTTTGTCAGACTCGTTAGTCTTTCAAATTCATCAAGATGATCTACTGGGTCCTCAGAAGGTAAACCATGAAATTTACTGTTCTGAACCAAGGAGATCATACCACTCTTAATCTCAAAGTTATTGTTGGTGATGGCTGGTGGGACAATTCCATGGTGTTGAGTGTGGATAATGGGAGCATCACCGGCGCCAATGTGTCTAACTCTCCTAGGACGAGTTCCTAGTTCAGTAGCTTGTACTTGTTCTTCCATGTTCACCTGATCCGTGTATTCTTCGTTCAATCTGTTCCGTTGTTCTCGCAAGTATTCACGAGGCAAATGGTCTATTTTGTCAGAGTATTTGATGAGATCTTCACTACCACAGGATCTGGTATTCATGCAAGTGATTTGTGTTGTCGGAAATAACACTCGAGCAGGTAGTGCTCGAGTGTAGTGATCGAATGTTTCTGGGGGTCTGCTCGAGCTTTCTAGAAACAGAAGAAAGATCAACGAGCTCGGGCTGAGTTGGTCGAGCTTGTTGATCGAGTGTACCTGAAAGCAAACAGAAACCAGAAATGAGATTAGAATAGTATAGTAAAACTTAGTTTCAGGAAAGTGATTTTCCTAATTGTAGCTAACTAGTTCCTAGTTGGCAACAGCGCCAATTTGGTAAAGACGTTTTCACGGTGTTTACTCAAATACCAAACTGTCTATTTAATCAATAGTAGTACAGTATGGTGTCAATCCACTGGGAGAGTAACTAGCAATCAAGATGTAATCTACTTATCCTAATCTAAGCCAGATTCGATTTAGTGAGTGGTAATATATTCTAGGTGACAACGAATACTTAAAACAGAATGCTAAAAACGAAACATGAAATTAGAATGTAAAAATAGAACATTAAAAATAAAGCGATAGTAAAACTAATAATGAAGTGCAACATAGAATCTCAACCTAAAAGCAGAGTATTAAAATCACGAAAATTCAGTAGAGGAAAAATGGGTTCTCGAGGTTAGGGATCAATGATTAGGGTATTCCTAGGGGTTCCAGACTTATTTATCAACCTATTTAGATGACCTCTAAGCAAGGAATCACAAAGTAATCATATTCGCTCTCGCGCAATGGGACCTCTCCTAAAAGACAACCTGACTTGACTCTCGCCCAACGATTGGAAATTCAAGTGGCTTGAAGTATGGACCTTACAAAGCCTAATAACACCCTAGACAATCAATCTCTTGAGCTAGGAAGATGCTATCTTAACTTAATCATGTTCAAGTGATTCCCCAAACGCCTCTCGGGGGGGATTCACCAAGAGATCGAATTTCAATTGATCAGAAAGAAACAAGCATTAAGAGATCTAAGACCTTAATTAAACATAAACAAATCTAGAAATCCCTAAGTTTTCCCCTAATCTCACTCTTTCCTCAAGAACCCTAGACTAACTTACTCAGAATTCATGAAGTAAAACATAGACTTAAAATCGAAAATCAATTGCATAAACTTAAGACTTAAAATCGTAAATTGCTAAAAGAAAGAACTCGAAATTTTGCGGGAAAAGATTGTATATTAAAACTTGAAATTCTAGTACAATTTATAGATCAAAAGATCTTAAAGAAAAAGGAAAAATACTTAAAGAGAAAAAGGGAAAATTCCCTAGAAAGAAAAATGGGAAATTCCTTTAAAAAGTGAAAAGGAAATTTCCTTAAGAAAGAAAATAGAAAAAGCCTAAAATAGTTGTTGGGCTTGCACAAATGGGTATTGATGGGCCTTTTTCGCAGAGAAACCCAAGAAGTCAATCTTCGTCCAAAGTCTTAGTTCTGGTCCGCAAATCCACTCGACCAAGTGATGGTCGAGTGTCATGCTCGAGTGTCACAAACTCGAGTGCCAAATCTTCTAGTTCACATCCTGAACTTCAACCTTAGGCAAGACAATTCCTCATTGGTCTTCTTATAGTCCGAAATATTCCATGATAAGCTCCAAAAAGTGCCTAAAATACCTTTTATGCAATGTATGCAATGCCCAATACTAAGAATGCAAATTATGCTTAAAAGAACCTAAAACAATGATAACAATGCAAGTATGAATGCAAAACATGCTAAATAATGGTCCTAAAATGTGGTAAAATGCAGACACATCATTGGGCGCGACTTCAGGAAAAAGAGAAGCCGTGAGACGCAAGGCGAGAAGACGTATTGCGCAAGGCAATAAGACGTGGGAAGCAAGTTGGGAGGCGCCTTATGATCATTTCAGGATGAGGTCGTCGGTCTTCCTCCAACGGTCAAATGTGGTCCCGCAGATATGATCGTTGGGCGCGTGCGTCCCAGGAAGTGGTCCCGGCGAGGGCACGTGAAGATCAGGTGGTCCCCTCCAGCCGCCAACGGCTCCAGGTGGTGCCCTCCAGCCTCCAGCGACTTCTTCTCTCTCTTCTCCTCTTTTGCTTTGCGATTTTTCTGTCTATTTAAGCTTAACTCTTGTATCCTTAAACATTAATGGAGATTTAATGGAAGCTTTCTTTATATTCTCTTAAAACTCTCTAATCGCTCATTCTCTCTAGCTTTCGCAATGTGTGTCTCTCAAACTCACAGTCAACTCATGTTTGCTTTTGAATCTGTTGTTTGTTTCAGAAAACCAAATAAAAATCTATGATCTTTGTCGAAATCTGCTTCTCTTTAAAGGCTAGTAATTTGTTCTTCGTTGAGTTCAATTGATCCAGGTTGTTAGAGAGAGTCTTTTTTTTTGTGGCTGCTGAGCCACTTTTTTGTGATTACTAGGTTAAAATTGGTGAGAATATTGCCTTTCATTTTCCTAGAATAAACCATAAAAGCTCAATTGCCATTTATTTTGATTTTGCTTTATTTTTGATTGCCTTTTTGCCTGATTTCCTTTTTTTTTTTTTCTAATTTTCCTTTTCCTAGGACAAACCACAAAACTTAATTGCCTTTTCTTTTGATTCTGTCATATTCTTGATTGCCTTTTATTTTCTGAATTCTTTTTCGAGATTTTCCTTTTCCTAGGACTATTTACTGCGAGATATTTTTGTTAATCTGCAGGAAATCATGTCACGATAGGAAGAAGACAACCCACCCCAACTCGGTAACAAACTCCTAGTAGAAGCCGTCACAGCTACTATGGCTAAAATCCTTAGACAAGAATTGGATCAGAGGTTTGAAGAGTTTCGACTAAAGCTGCATGGTGATGCACATCAGAAACGTGCCTCAAGGCCAGTATCCACACTCAACGCCATGGAATTGTCCCACCAGCCATCGCCAACAACAACTTTGAGATTAAGAGTGGAATGATTTCCATGGTTCAGAACAGTAAATTTCATGGTTTACCTTCTGAAGACCCACTAGATCATCTTGATGAATTTGAAAGACTAACCAGTCTGACAAAAATAAACGGGGTTAGTGAGGATGCTCTGAAATTGCGATTGTTTCCTTTCTCTCTTGGAGACAAAGCACATCTATGGGAAAAACACTTGCCACAAGGGTCTATCACATCATGGGACGCCTGCAAAGAAGCGTTTCTAGGCAAATTCTTTTCCAATTCCAGAACTGCGAAACTTCGTAATTCCATCTCTGGTTTTAAGCAAAACCATTCCGAAACATTCTCTGAGGCTTGGGAACGATTCAAGATGTACCAATCGCAATGTCCTCGTCATGGTTTCACTACTGAGTCCCTTCTCAGTACTCTCTACAGAGGCGTGATCCCCAAGATACGCATGTTGCTAGACACAGCCAGCAATGGGAATTTTCTGAATAAGGATGTCGATGATGGATGGGAATTAGTGGAGAATTTAGCTCAAGCAGACGGCCAATACAGTGAAGACTATGATCGAACTCCTAGAGGCGTAACAGATTCAGATATGGTTAGTAGAAAGGAGCTCAAAGCCATACAAGACAAACTGGACAAGCTACTTTCAGCTCACCATAAGCAAGTACACCATGTCGGTGAAACAGAACGGGTTGAAGAAGACGATGACGAAGTTGAAGACAATTCAACAGCTACAAACCCAACCCCAACCTATCCTACAGAAACACAAATGTGGCGAATCCAAACGACCAGGTGTACCCACCCAAACCACATCCGCAACCGCAACCAAAACCATTCATACCCAAACAACAGTACCAGCAAACACACCACCAACCACCTCCTGGATACAACACCCAACCACCACAACAAACACCTAAAGTGATGGACATCTTGCAGCAGATGCTAAAGGGACAGACAGCCAGTGCTTCCGAATTAACACGGAAATTTGCTGAAGTACATGCTAAGATCGATGCTTCACATAATGAACTCAACTGCAAATTTGAGACTCTCAATGCTCGTCTCAAATATGTGGAGAATCAACAAGGATCTTCATCAACAAACAAACAAACCGGACAGCTACCTGGAAAAGCTGTTTAAAACCATAAGGAGTATCACGCCAATGCCATTACACTCCGTAGTGGCCGCGAATTGCTAATTCGCGCTGAACCAACAGAGAACACTGAGGACAGTATCCTTCAAGAAGGTGAGGATGATTTGGTCGAAGAACAGACAGAAATCAGCACGGAAAAGCCGAAATCTTTGACACTCGACCAACACACTCGAGCACCACCTGCTCGAGTGTCCGAAGATCAGCCCAAAAACATAACTGACGTACAAAAAGACCCAAAGACGTTTGCTCCACCTCCTTTCAAACCGCAGCTTCCTTTTCCACAGAGATTCAAAAAGGACGTTGCAGACAAGTACAAAGCTCTCTTTGAAAAGCAAATGAGGGATGTTGAAGTGAAAATACCAATTCTGGACGCCTTTATGCTAATGCCCCCTTATCAGAAGTGTTTGAAAGACGCAGTCAATGACAGAACACAAGAAGTCGAAGGGATGGTTGTGCTAACTCATGAGGTCAGCGCTATTATACAAAGAAAGGTTGTGCCTAAGAAGCTTGATGATCCAGGAACATTCACGATTCCATGTTCGCTTGGACCTCTCACATTCAGGAGTTGCTTGTGTGATTTAGGGGCATCGATCAGCCTAATGCCTCTAACAGTTGCCAAAAGATTAGGGTTCGAGAAATACAAGTCTTGTAAGATATCCTTGGTACTAGCTGACAGATCGGTTAGGATTCCACATGGAATTCTAGAAGACTTACCAGTTCGGGTTGGAGGAGTAGAAATCCCCACGGATTTCGTTGTTCTAGATATAGGAGAAGAACCAAAGGACCCCTTGCTGTTTGGAAGGCCCTTCTTAGCCACTGCAGGAGCTGTGATCAATGTGCCAAAAGGAGAAATCGAACTCAACCTTGGGAAAGATTTCAAGATGACTTTCAGCATCAGTGACATAATGAGATAACCGACCATTGAGGGTCAGCTGTTCGTGGTGCAAGAAATAGATGATCTTTCAAAGGACCTGTTTGGAGAATTGATGGAGAAAGACCACCTTGGTACTGCTTTGATAAAAGACGGTTGTGATGGATACATATACGAAGAAACTGAGGTCTACAAAGGCTTATTGGACTCTTGCAAATCACTGAAAAGTGAAAAACAGTTCGAGACCATACACTCGACCTCAACACTCGAGCAAACAGAGCTCGAGCATTCCAATTTAGCCTCTGGAAATCAACACTCGACCATAACACTCGACCACACTAAGGTCAAGTGTCAACTCGATGATGACTGGTCGGAGCTCAAATCACCGAAAGCGGAACTCAAACCACTCCCCTCCGGGCTCAGGTACGCATTTCTTGGATCTAACTCTACTTATCTAGTAATAGTAAATAATGCATTGAGTGATGATGAGTTAAACATGTTGCTTTCTGAATTAAGACGGTTTAGAAAAGCTTTAGGATACTCACTGTCTGACATTAGAGGGATCTCTCCCGATTTATGCACACATAGAATTCACCTTGAAAATGAATCTTATTCTAGTAGGGAACCTCAAAGGAGATTGAATCCGAATTTAAAGGAGGTCGTTAAAAAGGAAATTTTAAAACTGTTAGATGCTGATATAATTTATCCTATTTCTGATAGTAAATGGGTGTCTCCTGTGCATTGTGTGCCTAAAAAGGGAGGGGTCACTGTCATTGGAAACCAAAATGATGATTTGATTCCAACTAGAACCATTACAGGACATAGAATGTGCATTGATTTTAGGAAATTGAATTCTGCATCTAGAAAAGATCATTATCCTTTGCCATTCATCGACCAAATGCTTGAAAGGTTGGCTAATCATTCATATTATTGTTTCCTTGATGGATATAGTGGATTTTTCCAAATCCCTATACATCCAAATGATCAGGAAAAAACAACCTTTACTTGCCCTTATGGTACATTTGCATATAGGAGAATGCCATTTGGTCTTTGTAATGCACCTGCTACTTTTCAACGTTGCATGACTTCTATATTTTCGGATCTGATTGAGGAGATGGTCGAAGTGTTCATGGACGATTTCTCTGTCTATGGTTCTTCCTTCTCCTCTTGTTTGTCAAACTTGTGCAGGGTTCTATCTAGGTGCGTTGAGACGGATTTAGTGCTTAATTGGGAAAAATGCCACTTTATGGTGAAAGAAGGGATCGTTCTAGGTCATAAGATTTCTGAAAGGGGCATTGAAGTCGACAAAGCTAAGATAGAAGTTATGGTTCAGTTGCAGCCGCCGAAAACTGTCAAAGACATTAGGAGTTTCTTGGGACATGCAGGATTCTATAGGCGATTCATCAAGGACTTTTCGAAGACTGCTAGACCTTTGACTCGTCTCCTTTGCAAGGAGGCGGATTTCGTCTTTGACGAGGAATGCCTCAAGGCTTTTCTCAAACTTAAAGACGCCTTGATAACAGCACCAATAGTCCAAGCACCCGATTGGAATCTCCCTTTTGAGATAATGTGTGATGCTAGTGACTATGCTGTTGGAGCAGTTATGGGACAGAAGATAGATAGGAAACTGAATGTGATCTACTATGCTAGTAGAACACTAGACGAAGCCCAGGTGAAATACGCCACCACAGAGAAGGAATTGCTTGCAGTTGTGTTCGCCTTTGAGAAATTCAGGTCCTATCTGGTTGGATCAAAAGTTATTGTGCATACTGATCATGCAGCTCTAAGATACTTGATGAAAAAGAAGGATGCTAAGCCTAGACTGCTTAGATTGATTTTGTTGCTGCAAGAATTCGACATGGAGGTAGTCGATAAGCCAGGGGTTGAAAACGGTGTTGCTGATCACTTATCAAGGATACAGGTTGAAGAAACCCTTCCAATGAATGATTCTATGCCTGAAGAGCAACTGTTGAGCTTTTCCACCGAACACTCGACCATGACACTCGAGCACCACCTGCTCGAGTGTCAAACCCACAGACAAAAAAGATGTTTTTCGATCGGATCGAAGTTTGTGGGAACATGCTTACCATGGTATGCTGACTTGGTAAACTATTTGGTCGGAGGAGAACTGCCTAAAACCTTGAATTATCATCAAAGAAAGAAGTTCTTCAGGGATGTAAGGCAGTATTTTTGGGATGAGCCTTTTCTCTACAAGCAAGGATCTGATGGACTGTTCAGAAGATGTGTATCAGAAGAAGAAGTCAATGGAATTTTGGAACACTGTCATGGATCTACTTATGGAGGACACTTTGCTGCATTCAAAACAGCACAAAAGTGGCAACTCCTTATCATCCTCAAACCAGCAGACAAGTTGAAGTCTCTAATAGAGAGATCAAATCGATTTTGATGAAGATAGTTGGGCTGTCAAAACGTTATTGGGCCGCCAAATTGGATGATACTCTTTGGGCCTATATGACTGCTTTCAAAACACCTATTGGCCGCACACCTTTTCAATTGCTCTATGGAAAATCCTGCCATTTACCAGTTGAGATAGAGTACAAGTCAATTTGGGCAACCAAACTCTTGAATTTCGATATCAAGACAGCACAAGAAAAGAGGCAGATGGACCAACATGAACTTGAAGAAATCAGACTCGAAGCATATGACAACTCAAAGGCATACAAGGATCGAACAAAAGCAGCTCACGACAAAAAGATCCAGCAGAAACCAATCAAAGTTGGTGATCAAGTGCTTCTCTTTAACTCAAGACTCAAGCTATTTCCCGGAAAGTTGCGATCAAAGTGGTCTGGTCCGTTCAAAGTACTGCAAGTTTTACCTTATGGAGCAGTCACTTTAGCCAATAGCAATGGAGAAGGATTCACTGTAAACGGTCATAGAGTAAAGCCTTACTTTGCCAACAGCACGATTCCCGAGGGAACTTCGGTTCTGCTCGATGAACCACCTCCTCTCCAATAAATAGGAGGAAGTCGAGCTTGAGACTATAAACAAGCACAGTTGGGAGGCAATCCCAAAGGTATCCTCTGTATATACATTCAATTTTTTTCTTTTTCGCATATTTTCCTTACAAATTTGCTATTTTTCATTGTTACTTGCATCTATTTCGACTTACATGCACTTTGAAGGTTTTTTGGGTCTCTTTTACAGGAAAGTGGGGCCCACATGGGACAAGTGGGGTCAAAACCGACAAGATGGGACAACACTCGACCACGCCTGGTCGAGTGTCCAACTCGAGCATCAGCCAGCTTTTGGCAGACTGACACTCGACCAAACCTGCTCGAGTGTCAGGCTCGAGCGTCCCGCCTTCATGCCTATTCACATGCCTCCAAAGCCTATAACTGCCAAAAGCTGAGAAAGGGGAGACATTTACTCCGAAAAATGGGTTAAATCTTTCTTTAATGCAATATCTTTTCCATTTAATTCAAAAAGATTTGATTTAATCCAAATTCAAATTTTGAATTTAAAAAGGCTCCCCCTTTGTTTTACCTCCTCTATAAAAGGAGGAGGGGTCTCTCTCCTTTCATTCACACGAAATACATTCTCTCTCTAACATTTCTCTCTAGTTGTTCTCTCTTTTACAGAAGAAAATCGTCTCTCTTTTTGTTCATCTACTACACTCGATCACCTCAGCTCGAGTGTCTTGTTCGAGTGTCCGAACATTTGCTCTTCCTCCGACCTACTTTCACCATGACAGATGGCAAATCCAACAAAGCCAACCTCCTCCGCCTTAGAGCCAAAAATAATGCTCGATCAAGAAGCAATCCTTCCCAAGGAGAGTCTTCTATGGCCGCAAGCAAACCCGGCAGAAAGGAGAAGAGGAGGATGGAAGTACAATCTGAGAATGAGTCGGAAGAAAGAGGAGAATACATGGATGAAGACGAATTGGACCCGGACCTTGCTGCTGAAACACTCCGTGAAGATGGATATGGCGAAAGAGAGGCGGAAGAAGCAAGGGAGATAATCCTTGCCGGAAAAAGAGAGAAGGAGATGAAGGAGAGACATAACTCGGCAAGAGCACTAAGCGATCTGCGGAGGATGGATTTTTTAGGAACCCGCTATCCATGCAAGGAGGCGCTGACCGCAATGGGGATAACAAGAGATGTAGATCTCATGCTGCAAAACTGTGGGCTGTCCACGTTTGTGCAGTATCCGCAAAGAGCATACAAGGAAGAGACTTTCCAGTTTTTGGCGACGTTTCAGATTGTTTTATACGATGCAGAAAACGAGAGTCTCCAAGAAAAGCAAGGTGGCGGTTACATCTTCTTTGCAATAAGAGGAAGGGACTATCGAATGACATTCAAAGCACTTAGGGACCTCTTCGAGTTCCCAAAGGCCGAGTCCGAAAATTATGGACCGGATTTTGATAGAGCTGAGTTGGATGATGTGTGGAGGTCGATTGCATCAACAAGGAGCAGATTCTCATCCTCCCGATCTAAGGCATCGCTGATCCGAAACCCGGCCTTGAGGTATTTTCGAACAATCCTAGCAAATACATTTTTCTCATGTTTTACTACTGGAACAGTTAATCTAGGAGAAATGGAGATGTTAGTGACTGCTCTTAAAGACATTGTTGGTACAAAGAGCGACGAATCCCCGATTATTGGAGATCGAAACAATTAGTCACATACCGAGATTGGGCAAGGGATAACAAAACTGGAGGACGTGATGGAAAGATCACCATTGGCGGACTTGTCACATGCATTCTGGAAAGATTCAATGTGCCAATCGATGAGACACAATGGGCTGACCCTCGGTTCATGAACATCGATCACTTAAGGAGGAGTCAATTCTTGGCTACAAAGGAAGTCCGAGGTAAGCTCCTTTACTCTTTCCATCATTTACTTAGACCAAACGTTTTTCTACTCTTGCCAAACAGGGAGTACACGACAATAAGAAAGGGCCAAAACCCGGATTTCAACCCGCCTCTAGAAGCCTTGTACGATCCCAATGGCCCTCAGCATAGTTCATCTCCGACAAACAGCGATGAGGTGGATCCCGAGGCATATTGTTTTGAAGAATACTCGATGCCACCTCGTCAAGGAGAACCAATTCGAGAAGCACAGAAGCACATAGGCTTGTTGCAGAAAATGAACAAATGGTTGATGAAGAAGGTGAAGAAGCTGACTGCTAGCGACGAAGCTAGAAGGCAAGAAAACGATGATCTAAGTAGGAGAGTGGCAGCTCTAGAAAGGAACAGCGGACCACCACCACCACCAACTATTCGCCCAAGAAGAGCCTCCATATCCACGGATCGTGAGAGGCAACACCAACCCGCACCAGCTCGACGTTCCTCAGCAAACCCCGCAGCCTTCTCATATAGAAGACCATTCGATGCAGCTGGAGCAAGCTCGAGCCAACCGCTCGAGCACCAATCAGTCGAGCATTCCGAACACTCGACGGAAACGCTCGAGCAAGCTGAACTCGAGTGTCAAAGGTATAATGACCACTACATGGAGCTCATGCGGAATGTGGCAGCCGATTACTGGAATCATTAAGAGGTACAAAAACCCCTTCCTTTAATTATAAATACCATTGCATATTTTTCAATGGACTTGCTTTTACATTTCTTTTACTTGGCTTGCTTTTGCATATTTTTCACTTGACTTATTGGTCTAGGATCCTCTTTCGGACTTTTATACACACAAGGGACTGTGTGATTTAAGTTTGGGGGAGGGTTCTAGAGGATATTTGACTTTGTTTTCTGTGGTTCTTAGTTTTTATTCTTGCATTTGTCCATTTGCATCACATCTAAGGCATAGAAAAACCAAAAAAATTTTGAAAAATCGAAAATGCATAAGTCAAAAACAGAGTGTTCATGTAGCTGCATTGCATTCATATAGGATTGAGTCTAGAATTTCGGGAATCAATTTGCTAGATAGGTAGACTTGCTAGGTTGATTGGCTAGTAACCATAGTGAACTCTTAGACTCGCGTTTTTTCCCTCTTGAACACTGATTGGTAGATCATTAACCTTTGAAACCGATACTTAGGTTGTGTCTCGAAAAGAACCTGATTTGTTACCTCATAATCGAATTCTATTGTCCAAATTAGGGGCTTGAGATACATTGCATAAGATCCTTCTTAGGTTCAGCTAGCTAAGTAAAAAGAAAAGCATAAGGTGAATATAGAATCATCCTTCTCAAAACTCGGCTCAAAATATATGGTCTAAGATGAACGGGGACTGTGCGTAAACTCGTACCTTCTTGTGTTCATCAATAAAACCATTTCGATATCGCCTAAAATGAACCGGGACTGTGCGTAAACCCGTACTTTTTCGCGTCTCATTGATAAAGCTAGTACATCGATGCCTAAGGTGAACCGGGACTGTGCGTAAACCCGTACTTTTTCGTGCTTCATTGATAAAGCTAAAGCCAATAAAAACGAGTAAGGAGTTGAGAAGTGATCGAAAATGCTTAAACCATTAGTGACTAGCTGAATTTGAGGAAGTTGAATCCCAAGGTCTTTGATCAATAGCCCCTCTTGCGGACTGCACTTGAAAGAAATAGGTTTCGAATCTGAGTTTCTTAAGAGACCAACTAAGTGTTAGGGAATATTCGGTCTTGATGCTAAGCCTTGATGAAAGTAAATTGTGGTTCTTACACAAGAATGAGGTTTCACTTGTGGGTTACGGTTTTTCAGTTTGGCAAGTCATTTGTTTAAGTAAGATGTTCCCATTATCAGCAACTTCTCTTCCTTCTTAGTTCGATGCATATTTGCTTGAGGGCAAGCAAAGACTAAGTTTGGGGGAGTTGATGTGTCTGCATTTTACCACATTTTAGGACCATTATTTAGCATGTTTTGCATTCATATTTACATTGTTATCATTGTTTTAGGTTCTTTTTAGCATAAATCGCATTATTAGTGTCGAGCATTGCATACATTGCATAAAAGGGATTTTTAGGTACTTTTTGGAGCTTATCACGGAGTATTTCGGATTACAAGAAGACCAATGAGGAATCGACTGGCCTAAGGTTGAAGTTCAAGATGCAAACTAGAAGATTTGTCACTCGAGTCTCCGACACTCGAGCATGACACTCGACCATCACTTGGTCGAGTGACTTTACGGGCCAGAACTAAAGACTTTGGACGAATATTGAATCTTTGGGCTTCACTGCGAAAAAGGCCCATCAAAAGCCCCTTTGTGCAAGCCCAATTATCTTTTAGGCTTTTTCTATTTTCTTTCTTAAGGAAATTTCCTTTTAACTTTTAAAAGGAAATTCCCATTTTTCTTTCTAGGGAATTTTTCCCTTTTATCTTTAAGTATTTTTCCTTTTCTTTTAAGATCTTTTGATCTATAAATTGTACTAGAATTTCTACTTTCAATATACAATCTTTTCTAGCAATTTTCGAGTCTCTTATTTTACAAAGGCATTTACGATTTTTCTAGTCTTAAGTTTTATGCAATTGATTTTCGATTTTAAGTCTATATTTTATTTCATGAATTCTGAATAAGTTAGTCTAGGGTTCTTGAGTAAAGGGTGAGATTAGGGGAAAAATTAGGGATTTCTAGATTTGTCTATGTTTAATTAAGGTCTTAGATCTCTTTAATTTAAGTGTTCTTAATGCTTGTTTCTTTCTGATCAATTGAAATTCGATCTCTTGGTGAATCCCCCCCGAGAGGCATTTGGGGATCACTTGAACATGCTTAAATTAAGATAGCATCTTCCTAGCTCAAGAGATTGATTGTCTAGGGTGTTATTAGGCTTTGTAAGGTCCATACTTAAGGCCTCTTGAATTTCCAATCGTTGGGCGAGAGTCAAGTCAGGTTGTCTTTTAGGAGAGGTCCCATTGCGCGAGAGCGAATGTGATTACTTTGTGCTTCCTTTCTTAGAGGTCATCTAAATAGGTTGATAGATAAGTCTAGAACCCCTAGGAATACCCTAATCATTGATCCTAATCCTCGAGAACCCGTTTTTCCTCTATTGAATTTACGTGATTTTATACTCTGCTTTAGGTTGAGATTTCTTGTTGCACTTGATTATTAGTTTTACAATTACTTTACTTTTAATGCTCCGTTTTTACATTGTAATACTCTGTTTCGTTTTTAGCATGTTGTTTTAAGATTTCATTGTCACCTAGGATAGATAACAACTCGCTAAAACTGAATCTGGCTTAGATTAGAATAAGTAGATTATATCTTGATTGCTAGTTACTCTCCCTTTGGATTGACACCATACTGTACTACAATTGATTAAATAGACAGTTTGGTATTTGAGAAAACACCGTAAAAACCTGTCTATCACCCCATTTATTTTTGTCAGACTGGTTAGTCTTTCAAATTCATCAAGATGATCTTGTGGGTCCTCAGAAGGTAAACCATGAAATTTACTGTTCTGAACCATGGAGATCATACCACTCTTAATCTCAAAGTTATTGTTGGTGATGGCTGGTGGGACAATTCCATGGTGTTGAGTGTGGATACTGGGAGCATCACCGGCGCCAATGTGTCTAACTCTCCTAGGACGAGTTCCTAGTTCATTAGCTTGTACTTGTTCTTCCATGTTCACCTGATCCGTGTATTCTTCGTTCAATCTGTTCCGTTGTTCTCGCAAGTATTCACGAGGCAAATGGTCTATTTTGTCAGAGTATTTGATGAGATCTTCACTACCACAGGATCTGGTATTCATGCAAGTGATTTGTGTTGTCAGAAATAACACTCGAGCAGGTAGTGCTCGAGTGTAGTGATCGAGTGTTTCTGGGGGTCTGCTCGAGCTTTCTGGAAACAGAAGAAAGATCAACGAGCTCGGGCTGAGTTGGTCGAGCTTGTTGATCGAGTGTACCTGAAAGCAAACAGAAACCAGAAATGAGATTAGAATAGTATAGTAAAACTTAGTCTCAGGAAATTGATTTTCCTAATTGTAGCTAACTAGTTCCTAGTTGGCAACAGCGCCAATTTGGTAAAGACGTTTTCACAGTGTTTACTCAAATACCAAACTGTCTATCTAATCAATAGTAGTACAGTATGGTGTCAATCCACTGGGAGAGTAACTAGCAATCAAGATGTAATCTACTTATCCTAATCTAAGCCAGATTCGATTTAGTGAGTGGTAATATATTCTAGGTTACAACGAATACTTAAAACAGAATGCTAAAAACGAAACATGAAATTAGAATGTAAAAATAGAACATTAAAAATAGAGCGATAGTAAACTAATAATGAAGTGCAACATAGAATCTCAACCTAAAAGCAGAGTATTAAAATCACGAAAATTCAGTAGAGGAAAAATGGGTTCTCGAGGTTAGGGATCAATGATTAGGGTATTCCTAGGGGTTCCAGACTTATTTATCAACCTATTTAGATGACCTCTAAGCAAGGAATCACAAAGTAATCATATTCGCTCTCGCGCAATGGGACCTCTCCTAAAAGACAACCTGACTTGACTCTCGCCCAACGATTGGAAATTCAAGTGGCCTGAAGTATGGACCTTACAAAGCCTAATAACACCCTAGACAATCAATCTCTTGAGCTAGGAAGATGCTATCTTAACTTAATCATGTTCAAGTGATTCCCCAAACGCCTCTCGGGGGGGATTCACCAAGAGATCGAATTTCAATTGATCAGAAAGAAACAAGCATTAAGAACACTTAAATTTAAGAGATCTAAGACCTTAATTAAACATAAACAAATCTAGAAATCCCTAAGTTTTCCCCTAATCTCACTCTTTCCTCAAGAACCCTAGACTAACTTACTCAGAATTCATGAAGTAAAACATAGACTTAAAATCGAAAATCAATTGCATAAACTTAAGACTTAAAATCGTAAATTGCTAAAAGAAAGAACTCGAAATTTTGCAGGAAAAGATTGTATATTAAAACTTGAAATTCTAGTACAATTTATAGATCAAAAGATCTTAAAGAAAAAGGAAAAATACTTAAAGAGAAAAAGGGAAAATTCCCTAGAAAGAAAAATGGGAAATTCCTTTAAAAAGTGAAAAGGAAATTTCCTTAAGAAAGAAAATAGAAAAAGCCTAAAATAGTTGTTGGGCTTGCACAAAAGGGTATTGATGGGCCTTTTTCGCAGAGAAGCCCAAGAAGTCAATCTTCGTCCAAAGTCTTAGTTCTGGTCCGCAAATCCACTCGACCAAGTGATGGTCGAGTGTCATGCTCGAGTGTCACAAACTCGAGTGCCAAATCTTCTAGTTCACATCCTGAACTTCAACCTTAGGCAAGACGATTCCTCATTGGTCTTCTTATAGTTCAAAATATTCCATGATAAGCTCCAAAAAGTGTCTAAAAATACCATTTATGCAATGTATGCAATGCCCAATACTAAGAATGCAAATTATGCTTAAAAGAACCTAAAACAATGATAACAATGCAAGTATGAATGCAAAACATGCTAAATAATGGTCCTAAAATGTGGTAAAATGCAGACACATCATTGGGCGCGACTTCAGGAAAAAGAGAAGCCGTGAGACGCAAGGCGAGAAGACGTATGGCGCAAGGCAATGAGACGTGGGAAGCAAGTTGGGAGGTGCCTTATGATCATTTCAGGATGAGGTCGTCGGTCTTCCTCCAATGGTCAAATGTGGTCCCGCAGATATTATCGTTGGGCGCGTGCGTCCCAGGAAGTGGTCCCGGCGAGGGCGCGTGAAGATCAGGTGGTCCCCTCCAGCCGCCAACGGCTCCAGGTGGTGCCCTCCAGCCTCCAGCGACTTCTTCTCTCTCTTCTCCTCTTTTGCTTTGCGATTTTTCTGTCTATTTAAGCTTAACTCTTGTATCCTTAAACATTAATGGAGATTTAATGGAAGCTTTCTTCATATTCTCTTAAAACTCTCTAATCGCTCATTCTCTCTAGCTTTCGCAATGTGTGTCTCTCAAACTCACAGTCAACTCATGTTTGCTTTTGAATTTGTTGTTTGTTTCAGAAAACCAAATAAAAATCTATGATCTTTGTCGAAATCTGCTTCTCTTTAAAGGCTAGTAATTTGTTCTTCGTTGAGTTCAATTGATCTAGGTTGTTAGAGAGAGTCTTTGTTTTTGTGGCTGCTGAGCCTCTTTTTTGTGATTACTAGGTTAAAATTGGTGAGAATATTGCCTTTCATTTTCCTAGAATAAACCATAAAAGCTCAATTGCCATTTATTTTGATTTTGCTTTATTTTTGATTGCCTTTTTGCCTAATTTCCTTTTTTTTTTTCTAATTTTCCTTTTCCTAGGACAAACCACAAAAGTTAATTGCCTTTTCTTTTGATTCTGTCATATTCTTGATTGCCTTATATTTTCTGAATTCTTTTTCGAGATTTTCCTTTTCCTAGGACTATTTACTGCGAGATATTTTTGTTAATCTGCAGGAAATCATGTCACGAGAGGAAGAAGACAACCCACCCCAACTCGGTAACAAACTCCTAGTAGAAGCCGTCACAGCTAGTATGGCTAAAATCCTTAGACAAGAATTGGATTAGAGGTTTGAAGAGTTTCGACTAAAGCTGCATGGTGATGCACATCAGAAACGTGCCTCAAGGCCAGTATCCACACTCAACGCCATGGAATTGTCCCACCAGCCATCGCCAACAACAACTTTGAGATTAAGAGTGGAATGATTTCCATGGTTCAGAACAGTAAATTTCATGGTTTACCTTCTGAAGACCCACTAGATCATCTTGATGAATTTGAAAGACTAACCAGTCTGACAAAAATAAACGGGGTTAGTGCGGATGCTCTGAAATTGCGATTGTTTCCTTTCTCTCTTGGAGACAAAGCACATCTATGGGAAAAAAACTTGCCACAAGGGTCTATCACATCATAGGACGCCTGCAAAGAAGCGTTTCTAGGCAAATTCTTTTCCAATTCCAGAACTTCGAAACTTCGCAATTCCATCTCTGGTTTTAAGCAAAACCATTCCGAAACATTCTCTGAGGCTTGGGAACGATTCAAGATGTACCAATCGCAATGTCCTCATCATGGTTTCACTACTGAGTCCCTTCTCAGTACTCTCTACAGAGGCGTGATCCCCAAGATACGCATGTTGCTAGACACAACCAACAATGGGAATTTTCTGAATAAGGATGTCGATGATGGATGGGAATTAGTGGAGAATTTAGCTCAAGCAGACGGCCAATACAGTGAAGACTATGATCGAACTCCTAGAGGCGTAACAGATTCAGATATGGTTAGTAGAAAGGAGCTCAAAGCCATACAAGACAAACTGGACAAGCTACTTTCAGCTCACCATAAGCAAGTACACCATGTCGGTGAAATAGAACGGGTTGAAGAAGACGATGACGAAGTTGAAGAGGTCAATTTCGTACAGAACCAAAGCAACAATTTCAGACAATTCAACAGCTACAAACCCAACCACAACCTATCTTACAGAAACACAAATGTGGCGAATCCAAACGACCAGGTGTACCCACCCAAACCACATCCGCAACCGCAACCAAAACCATTCATACCCAAACAACAGTACCAGCAAACACACCACCAACCACCTCCTGGATACAACACCCAACCACCATAACAAACACCTGAAGTGATGGACATCTTGCTGCAGATACTAAAGGGACAGACAGCCAGTGCTTCCGAATTAACACGAAAATTTGGTGAAGTACATGCTAAGATCGATGTTTCACATAATGAACTCAAGTGCAAATTTGAGACTCTCAATGCTCGTCTCAAATATGTGGAGAATCAACAAGGATCTTCATCAACAAACAAACAAACCGGACAGCTACCTGGAAAAGCTGTTTAAAACCATAAGGAGTATCACGCCAACGCCATTACACTCCGTAGTGGCCGCGAATTGCTAATTCGCGCTGAACCAACAGAGAACACTGAGGACAGTGTCCTTCAAGAAGGTGAGGATGATTTGGTCGAAGAACAGACAGAAATCAGCACGGAAAAGCCGAAATCTTTGACACTCGACCAACACACTCGAGCACCACCTGCTCGAGTGTCCGAAGATTAGCCCAAAAACATAACTGACGTACAAAAAGACCCAAAGACGTTTGCTCCACCTCCTTTCAAACCGCAGCTTCCTTTTCCACAGAGATTCAAAAAGGACGTTGCAGACAAGTACAAAGCTCTCTTTGAAAAGCAGATGAGGGATGTTGAAGTGAAAATACCAATTCTGGACGCCTTTATGCTAATGCCCCCTTATCAAAAGTTTTTGAAAGACGCAGTCAAAGACAGACCACAAGAAGTCGAAGGGATGGTTGTGCTAACTCATGAGGTCAGCGCTATTATACAAAGAAAGGTTGTGCCTAAGAAGCTTGATGATCCAGGAACATTCACGATTCCATGTTCGCTTGGACCTCTCACATTCAGGAGTTGCCTGTGTGATTTAGGGGCATCGATCAGCCTAATGCCTCTAACAGTTGCCAAAAGATTAGGGTTCGAGAAATACAAGTCTTGTAAGATATCCTTGGTACTAGCTGACAGATCGGTTAGGATTCCACATGGAATTCTAGAAGACTTACCAGTTCGGGTTGGAGGAGTAGAAATCCCCACGGATTTCGTTGTTCTAGATATAGGAGAAGAACCAAAGGACCCCTTGCTGTTTGGAAGGCCCTTCTTAGCCACTGCAGGAGCTGTGATCAATGTGCCAAAAGGAGAAATCGAACTCAACCTTGGGAAAGATTTCAAGATGACTTTCAGCATCAGTGACATAATGAGAAAACCGACCATTGAGGGTCAGCTGTTCGTGGTGCAAGAAATAGATGATCTTTCAAAGGACCTGTTTGGAGAATTGATGGAGAAAGACCACCTTGGTACTGCTTTGATAAAAGACGGTTGTGATGGATACGTATACGAAGAAACTGAGGTGTACAAAGGCTTGTTGGACTCTTGCAAATCACTGAAAAGTGAAAAACAGTTCGAGACCATACACTCGACCTTAACACTCGAGCAAACAGAGCTCGAGCAGTCCGATTTAGCCTCTGGAAATCAACACTCGACCATAACACTCGACCACACTAAGGTCGAGTGTCAACTCGATGATGACTGGTCGGAGCTCAAATCACCGAAAGTGGAACTCAAACCACTCCCCTCCGGGCTCAGGTACGCATTTCTTGGATCTAACTCTACTTATCCAGTAATAGTAAATAATGCATTGAGTGATGATGAGTTAAACATGTTGCTTTCTGAATTAAGACGGTTTAGAAAAGCTTTAGGATACTCACTGTCTGACATTAGAGGGATCTCTCCCGATTTATGCACACATAGAATTCACCTTGAAAATGAATCTTATTCTAGCAGGGAACCTCAAAGGAGATTGAATCCGAATTTAAAGGAGGTCGTTAAAAAGGAAATTTTTAAAACTGTTAGATGCTGATATAATTTATCCTATTTCTGATAGTAAAATGGGTGTCTCCTGTGCATTGTGTGCCTAAAAAGGGAGGGGTCACTGTCATTAGAAACCAAAATGATGATTTGATTCCAACTAGAACCATTACAGGACATAGAATGTGCATTGATTTTAGGAAATTGAATTCTGCATCTAGAAAAGATCATTATCCTTTGCCATTCATCGACCAAATGCTTGAAAGGTTGGCTAATCATTCATATTATTGTTTCCTTGATGGATATAGTGGATTTTTCCAAATCCTTATACATCAAAATGATCAGGAAAAAACAACCTTTACTTGCCCTTATGGTACATTTGCATATAGGAGAATGCCATTTGGTCTTTGTAATGCACCTGCTACTTTTCAACGTTGCATGACTTCTATATTTTCGGATCTGATTGAGGAGATGGTCGAAGTGTTCATGGACAATTTCTCTGTCTATGGTTCTTCCTTCTCCTCTTGTTTGTCAAACTTGTGCAGGGTTCTATCTAGGTGCGTTGAGACGGATTTAGTGCTTAATTGGGAAAAATGCCACTTTATGGTGAAAGAAGGGATCGTTCTAGGTCATAAGATTTCTGAAAGGGGCATTGAAGTCGACAAAGCTAAGATAGAAGTTATGGTTCAGTTGCAGCCGCCGAAAACTGTCAAAGACATTAGGAGTTTCTTGGGACATGCAGGATTCTATAGGCGATTCATCAAGGACTTTTCGAAGACTGCTAGACCTTTGACTCGTCTCCTTTGCAAGGAGGCGGATTTCATCTTTGACGAGGAATGCCTCAAGGCTTTTCTCAAACTTAAAGACGCCTTGATAACAGCACCAATAGTCCAAGCACCCGATTGGAATCTCCCTTTTGAGATAATGTGTGATGCTAGTGACTATGCTGTTGGAGCAGTTCTGGGACAGAAGATAGATAGGAAACTGAATGTGATCTACTATGCTAGTAGAACACTAGACGAAGCCCAGGTGAAATACGCCACCACAGAGAAGGAATTGCTTGTAGTTGTGTTCGCCTTTGAGAAATTCCGGTCCTATTTGGTTGGATCAAAAGTTATTGTGCATACTGATCATGCAGCTCTTAGATACTTGATGAAAAAGAAGGATGCTAAGCCTAGACTGCATAGATTGATTTTGTTGCTGCAAGAATTCGACATGGAGATAGTCGATAAGCCAGGGGTTGAAAACGGTGTTGCTGATCACTTATCAAGGATACAGGTTGAAGAAACCCTTCCAATGAATGATTCTATGCCTAAAGAGCAACTGTTGAGCTTTTCCACCGAACACTCGACCATGACACTCGAGCACCACCTGCTCGAGTGTCAAACCCACAGACAAAGAAGATGTTTTTCGATCGGATCGAAGTTTGTGGGAACATGCTTACCATGGTATGCTGACTTGGTAAACTATTTGGTCGGAGGAGAACTGCCTAAAACTTTGAATTATCATCAAAGAAAGAAATTCTTCAGGGATGTAAGGCAGTATTTTTGGGATGAGCCTTATCTCTACAAGCAAGGATCTGATGGACTGTTCAGAAGATGTGTATCAGAAGAAGAAGTCAATGGAATTTTGGAACACTGTCATGGATCTACTTATGGAGGACACTTTGCTGCATTCAAAACAGCACAAAAAATCCTTCAATCCGGGTTATGGTGGCCATCGATTTTTAAAGACTGCCAAGAGTTCATATCCAGATGTGATTGCTGCCAAAGAATGGGCAGTATAAGCAAGAGAAATGAAATGCCGCAGAATCCGATCTTGGAGATAGAAGTGTTTGACTGTTGGGGAATCGATTTCATGTGACCATTTAAGCCTCCTTCTTTAGGAAACAGTTACATTTTGGTTGCTGTGGATTATGTCTTTAAATGGGTAGAAGCTATTGCAGCTCCTACAAACTATGCAAATGTGGTACTTAAGCTCTTCAAACACATTATATTTCCCAGATTTGGTGTGCCAAGAGTTGTGATTAGCGATGGAGGATCCCATTTTGTCAACAAGGTTTTCGAGAATTTGCTTAGGAAACATGGGGTTAAACACAAAGTGGCAACTCCTTATCATTCTCAAACCAGCGGACAAGTTGAAGTCTCTAATAGAGAGATTAAATCGATTTTGATGAAGATAGTTGAGCTGTCAAAACGTGATTGGGCCGCCAAATTGGATGATACTCTTTGGGCCTATAGGACTGCTTTCAAAACACCTATTGGCCGCACACCTTTTCAATTGCCCTATGGAAAATCCTGCCATTTACCAGTTGAGATAGAGTACAAGTCAATTTGGGCAACCAAACTCTTGAATTTCGATATCAAGACAGCACAAGAAAAGAGGCAGATGGACCTACATGAACTTGAAGAAATCAGACTCGAAGCATATGACAGCTCAAAAGCATACAAGGATTAAACAAAAGCAGCTCACGACAAAAAGATCCAGCAGAAACCAATCAAAGTTGGTGATCAAGTGCTTCTCTTTAAGTCAAGACTCAAGCTATTTCCCGGAAAGTTGTGATCAAAGTGGTCTGGTCCGTTCAAAGTACTGCAAGTTTTACCTTATGGAGCAGTCACTTTAGCCAATAGCAATGGAGAAGGATTCACTGTAAACAGTCATAGAGTAAAGCCTTACTTGGCCAACAGCACGATTCCCGAGGGAACTTCGGTTCTGCTCGATGAACCACCTCCTCTCCAATAAATAGGAGGAAGTCGAGCTTGAGACTATAAACAAGCACAGTTGGGAGGCAATCCCAAAGGTATCCTCTGTATATACATTCAATTTTTTTTTTTCGCATATTTTCCTTACAAATTTGCTATTTTTCATTGTTACTTGCATCTATTTCGACTTACATGCACTTGAAAGGTTTTTTGGGTCTCTTTTACAGGAAAGTGGGGCCCACATGGGACAAGTGGGGTCAAAACCGACAAGATGGGACAACACTCGACCACGCCTGGTCGAGTGTCCCACTCGAGCATCAGCCAGCTTTTGGCAGACTGACACTCGACCAAACCTGCTCGAGTGTCAGGCTCGAGCGTCCCGCCTTCATGCCTATTCACATGCCTCCAAAGCCTATAACTGCCAAAAGCTGAGAAAGGGGAGACATTTACTCCGAAAAATGGGTTAAATCTTTCTTTAATGCAATATCTTTTCCATTTAATTCAAAAAGATTTGATTTAATCCAAATTCAAATTTTGAATTTGAAAAGGCTCCCCCTTTGTTTTACCTCCTCTATAAAAGGAGGAGGGGTCTCTCTCCTTTCATTCACACGAAATACATTCTGTCTCTAACATTTCTCTCTAGTTGTTCTCTCTTTTACAGAAGAAAATCGTCTCTCTTTTTGTTCATCTACTACACTCGATCACCTCAGCTCGAGTGTCTTGTTCGAGTGTCCGAACATTTGCTCTTCCTCCGACCTAATTTCACCATGACAGATGGCAAATCCAACAAAGCCAACCTCCTCCGCCTTAGAGCCAAAAATAATGCTCGATCAAGAAGCAATCCTTCCCAAGGAGAGTCTTCTATGGCCGCAAGCAAACCCGGCAGAAAGGAGAAGAGGAGGATGGAAGTACAATCTGAGAATGAGTCGGAAGAAAGAGGAGAATACATGGATGAAGACGAATTGGACCCGGACCTTGCTGCTGAAACACTCCGTGAAGATGGATATGGCGAAAGAGAGGCGGAAGAAGCAAGGGAGATAATCCTTGCCGGAAAAAGAGAGAAAGAGATGAAGGAGAGACATAACACGGCAAGAGCACTAAGCGATCTGCGGAGGATGGATTTTTTAGGAACCCGCTATCCATGCAAGGAGGCGCTGACCGCAATGGGGATAACAAGAGATGTAGATCTCATGCTGCAAAATTGTGGGCTGTCCACGTTTGTGCAGTATCCGCAAAGAGCATACAAGGAAGAGACTCTCCAGTTTTTGGCGACGGTTCAGATCGTTTTATACGATGCAGAAAACGAGAGTCTCCAAGAAAAGCAAGGTGGCGGTTACATCTTCTTTGCAATAAGAGGAAGGGACTATCGAATGACATTCAAAGCACTTAGGGACCTCTTCGAGTTCCCAAAGGCCGAGTCCGAAAATTATGGACCGGATTTTGATAGAGCTGAGTTGGATGATGTGTGGAGGTCGATTGCATCAACAAGGAGCAGATTCTCATCCTCCCGATCTAAGGCATCGCTGATCCGAAACCCGGCCTTGAGGTATTTTCGAACAATCCTAGCAAATACATTTTTCTCACGTTTTACTACTGGAACAGTTAATCTAGGAGAAATGGAGATGTTAGTGACTGCTCTTAAAGACATTGTTGGTACAAAGAGCGACGAATCCCCGATTATTGGAGATCGAAACAATTAGTCACATACCGAGATTGGGCAAGGGATAACAAAACTGGAGGACGTGATGGAAAGATCACCATTGGCGGACTTGTCACATGCATTCTGGAAAGATTCAATGTGCCAATCGATGAGACACAATGGGCTGACCCTCGGTTCATGAACATCGATCACTTAAGGAGGAGTCAATTCTTGGCTACAAAGGAAGTCCGAGGTAAGCTCCTTTACTCTTTCCATCATTTACTTAGACCAAACGCTTTTCTACTCTTGCCAAACAGGGAGTACACGACAATAAGAAAGGGCCAAAACCCGGATTTCAACCCGCCTCTAGAAGCCTTGTACGATCCCAATGGCCCTCAGCATAGTTCATCTCCGACAAACAGCGATGAGGTGGATCCCGAGGCATATTGTTTTGAAGAATACTCGATGCCACCTCGTCAAGGAGAACCAATTCGAGAAGCACAGAAGCACATAGGCTTGTTGCAGAAAATGAACAAATGGTTGATGAAGAAGGTGAAGAAGCTGACTGCTAGCGACGAAGCTAGAAGGCAAGAAAACGATGATCTAAGTAGGAGAGTGGCAGCTCTAGAAAGGAACAGCGGACCACCACCACCACCAACTATTCGCCCAAGAAGAGCCTCCATATCCACGGATCGTGAGAGGCAACACCAACCCACACCAGCTCGACGTTCCTCAGCAAACCCCGCAGCCTTCTCATATAGAAGACCATTCGATGCAGCTGGAGCAAGCTCGAGCCAACCGCTCGAGCACCAATCAGTCGAGCATTCCGAACACTCGACGGAAACGCTCGAGCAAGCTGAGCTCGAGTGTCAAAGGTATAATGACCACTACATGGAGCTCATGCGGAATGTGGCAGCCGATTACTGGAATCATTAAGAGGTACAAAAACCCCTTCCTTTAATTATAAATACCATTGCATATTTTTCAATGGACTTGCTTTTACATTTCTTTTACTTGGCTTGCTTTTGCATATTTTTCACTTGACTTATTGGTCTAGGATCCTCTTTCGGACTTTTATACACACAAGGGACAGTGTGATTTAAGTTTGGGGGAGGGTTCTAGAGGATATTTGACTTTGTTTTCTGTGGTTCTTAGTTTTTATTCTTGCATTTGTCCATTTGCATCACATCTAAGGCATTGAAAAACCAAAAAAATTTTGAAAAATCGAAAATGCATAAGTCAAAAACAGAGTGTTCATGTAGCTGCATTGAATTCATATAGGATTGAGTCTAGAATTTCGGGAATCAATTTGCTAGATAGGTAGACTTGCTAGGTTGATTGGCTAGTAACCATAGTGAACTCTTAGACTCGCGTTTTTTCCCTCTTGAACACTGATTGGTAGATCATTAACCTTTGAAACCGATACTTAGGTTGTGTCTCGAAAAGAACCTGATTTGTTACCTCATAATCGAATTCTATTGTCCAAATTAGGGGCTTGAGATACATTGCATAAGATCCTTCTTAGGTTCAGCTAGCTAAGTAAAAAGAAAAGCATAAGGTGAATATAGAATCATCCTTCTCAAAACTCGGCTCAAAATATATGGTCTAAGATGAACGAAGATTGTGCGTAAACTCGTACCTTCTTGTGTTCATCAATAAAACCATTTCGATATCGCCTAAAATGAACCGGGACTGTGCGTAAACCCGTACTTTTTCGCGTCTCATTGATAAAGCTAGTACATCGATGCCTAAGGTGAACCGGGACTGTGCGTAAACCCGTACTTTTTCGTGCTTCATTGATAAAGCTAAAGCCAATAAAAACGAGTAAGGAGTTGAGAAGTGATCGAAAATGCTTAAACCATTAGTGACTAGCTGAATTTGAGGAAGTTGAATCCCAAGGTCTTTGATCAATAGCCCCTCTTGCGGACTGCACTTGAAAGAAATAGGTTTCGAATCTGAGTTTCTTAAGAGACCAACTAAGTGTTAGGGAATATTCGGTCTTGATGCTAAGCCTTGATGAAAGTAAATTGTGGTTCTTACAAAAGAATGAGGTTTCACTTGTGGGTTACGGTTTTTCAGTTTGGCAAGTCATTTGTTTAAGTAAGATGTTCCCATTGTCAGCAACTTCTCTTCCTTCTTAGTTCGATGCATATTTGCTTGAGGGCAAGCAAAGACTAAGTTTGGGGGAGTTGATGTGTCTGCATTTTACCACATTTTAGGACCATTATTTAGCATGTTTTGCATTCATATTTGCATTGTTATCATTGTTTTAGGTTCTTTTTAGCATAAATCGCATTATTAGTGTCAGGCATTGCATACATTGCATAAAAGGGATTTTTAGGTACTTTTTGGAGCTTATCACGGAGTATTTCAGATTACAAGAAGACCAATGAGGAATCGACTGGCCTAAGGTTGAAGTTCAAGATGCAAACTAGAAGATTTGTCACTCGAGTCTCCGACACTCGAGCATGACACTCGACCATCACTTGGTCGAGTGACTTTACGGGCCAGAACTAAAGACTTTGGACGAATATTGAATCTTTGGGCTTCACTGCGAAAAAGGCCCATCAAAAGCCCCTTTGTGCAAGCCCAATTATCTTTTCGGCTTTTTCTATTTTCTTTCTTAAGGAAATTTCCTTTTAACTTTTAAAAGGAAATTCCCATTTTTCTTTCTAGGGAATTTTTCCCTTTTCTCTTTAAGTATTTTTCCTTTTCTTTTAAGATCTTTTGATCTATAAATTGTACTAGAATTTCTACTTTCAATATACAATCTTTTCTAGCAATTTTCGAGTCTCTTATTTTACAAAGGCATTTACGATTTTTCTAGTCTTAAGTTTTATGCAATTGATTTTTGATTTAAGTCTATATTTTATTTCATGAATTCTGAGTAAGTTAGTCTAGGGTTCTTGAGTAAAGGGTGAGATTAGGGGAAAACTTAGGGATTTCTAGATTTCTCTATGTTTAATTAAGGTCTTAGATCTCTTTAATTTAAGTGTTCTTAATGCTTGTTTCTTTCTGATCAATTGAAATTCGATCTCTTGGTGAATCCCCCCCGAGAGGCATTTGGGGATCACTTGAACATGCTTAAATTAAGATAGCATCTTCCTAGCTCAAGAGATTGATTGTCTAGGGTGTTATTAGGCTTTGTAAGGTCCATACTTAAGGCCTCTTGAATTTCCAATCGTTGGGCGAGAGTCAAGTCAGGTTGTCTTTTAGGAGAGGTCCCATTGCGCGAGAGCGAATGTGATTACTTTGTGATTCCTTGCTTAGAGGTCATCTAAATAGGTTGATAGATAAGTCTAGAACCCCTAGGAATACCCTAATCATTGATCCTAATCCTCGAGAACCTGTTTTTCATCTATTGAATTTACGTGATTTTTATACTCTGCTTTAGGTTGAGATTTCTTGTTGCACTTGATTATTAGTTTTACAATTACTTTACTTTTAATGCTCCGTTTTTACATTGCAATACTCTGTTTCGTTTTTAGCATGTTGTTTTAAGATTTCATTGTCACCTAGGATAGATAACCACTCGCTAAAACTGAATCTGGCTTAGATTAAAATAAGTAGATTATATCTTGATTGCTAGTTACTCTCCCATTGGATTGACACCATACTGTACTACAATTGATTAAATAGACAGTTTGGTATTTGAGAAAACACCGTAAAAACCTGTCTATCACCCCATTTATTTTTGTCAGACTGGTTAGTCTTTCAAATTCATTAAGATAATCTAGTGGGTCCTCAGAAGGTAAACCATGAAATTTACTGTTCTGAACCATGGAGATCATACCACTCTTAATCTCAAAGTTATTGTTGGCGATGGCTGGTGGGACAATTCCATGGTGTTGAGTGTGGATACTGGGAGCATCACCGGCGCCAATGTGTCTAACTCTCCTAGGACGAGTTCCTAGTTCATTAGCTTGTACTTGTTCGAATTTCAATTGATCAGAAAGAAACAAGCATTAAGAACACTTAAATTAAAGAGATCTAAGACCTTAATTAAACATAAACAAATCTAGAAATCCCTAAGTTTTCCCCTAATCTCACCCTTTCCTCAAGAACCCTAGACTAACTTACTCATAATTCATGAAGTAAAACATAGACTTAAAATCGAAAATCAATTGCATAAACTTAAGACTTAAAATCGTAAATTTCTAAAAGAAAGAACACGAAATTTTACTGGAAAAGATTGTATATTAAAACTTGAAATTCTAGTACAATTTATAGATCAAAAGATCTTAAAAAAAAGGAAAAATACTTAAAGAGAAAAAGGGAAAATTCCCTAGAAAGAAAAATGGGAAATTCCTTTAAAAAGTGAAAAGGAAATTTCCTTAAGAAAGAAAATAGAAAAAGCCTAAAATAGTTGTTGGGCTTGCACAAAAGGGTATTGATGGGCCTTTTTCGCAGAGAAGCCCAAGAAGTCAATCTTCGTCCAAAGTCTTAGTTTTGGTCCGCAAATCCACTCGACCAAGTGATGGTCGAGTGTCATGCTCGAGTGTCACAAACTCGAGTGCCAAATCTTCTAGTTCACATCCTGAACTTCAACCTTAGGCAAGACGATTCCTCATTGGTCTTCTTATAGTCCGAAATATTCCATGATAAGACCCAAAAAGTGCCTAAAAATACCTTTTATGCAATGTATGCAATGCCCAATACTAAGAATGCAAATTATGCTTAAAAGAACCTAAAACAATGATAACAATGCAAGTATGAATGCAAAACATGCTAAATAATGGTCCTAAAATGTGGTAAAATGCAGACACATCATTGGGCGCGACTTCAGGAAAAAGAGAAGCCGTGAGACGCAAGGCGAGAAGACGTAGGGCGCAAGGCAATGAGACGTGGGAAGCAAGTTGGAAGGCGCCTTATGATCATTTCAGGATGAGGTCGTCGGTCTTCCTCCAACGGTCAAATGTGGTCCCGCAGATATGATCGTTGGGCGCGTGCGTCCCAGGAAGTGGTCCCGGCGAGGGCGCGTGAAGATCAGGTGGTCCCCTCCAGCCGCCAACGGCTCCAGGTGGTGCCCTCCATCCTCCAGCGACTTCTTCTCTCTCTTCTCCTCTTTTGCTTTGCGATTTTTCTGTCTATTTAAGCTTAACTCTTGTATCCTTAAACATTAATGGAGATTTAATGGAAGCTTTCTTCATATTCTCTTAAAACTCTCTAATCGCTCATTCTCTCTAGCTTTCGCAATGTGTGTCTCTCAAACTCACAGTCAACTCATGTTTGCTTTTGAATCTGTTGTTTGTTTCAGATAACCAAATAAAAATCTATGATCTTTGTCGAAATCTGCTTCTCTTTAAAGGCTAGTAATTTGTTCTTCGTTGAGTTCAATTGATCTAGGTTGTTAGAGAGAGTCTTTTTTTTCGTGGCTGCTGAGCCTCTTTTTTGTGATTACTAGGTTAAAATTGGTGAGAATATTGCCTTTCATTTTCCTAGAATAAACCATAAAAGATCAATTGCCATTTATTTTGATTTTGCTTTATTTTTGATTGCCTTTTTGCCTGATTTCCTTTTTTTTTCTAATTTTCCTTTTCCTAGGACAAACCACAAAAGTTAATTGCCTTTTCTTTTGATTCTGTCATATTCTTGATTGCCTTTTATTTTCTGAATTCTTTTTCGAGATTTTCCTTTTCCTAGGACTATTTACTGCGAGATATTTTTGTTAATCTACAGGAAAACATGTCACGAGAGGAAGAAGACAACCCACCCCAACTCGGTAACAAACTCCTAGTAGAAGCCGTCACAGCTAGTATGGCGAAAATCCTTAGACAAGAATTGGATCAGAGGTTTGAAGAGTTTCGACTAAAGCTGCATGGTGATGCACATCAGAAACGTGCCTCAAGGTCTAAGCAAGAGAGTTCTGATAAAGGACACAACCGTACAATACCTCAGCTAGGAAAATCCGATGGAGGGTCTACGAGGCTTGGTTCTGGATCAGACAGATTAGCCGAAGAATATTATGGGCACAATAGCGACGTATCTAGAAGAGGCTATAGATACTATAGGCATAGAGAGAATCAAACGCGTAATCAAGACAATCTGGGAGGTCTTAAAATTCGCATACCTTCATTCCAAGGAGGAAACGATCTAGACGCTTATTTAGAATGGGAAACTAAGATAGAGTTGGTTTTTAATTGCCAACAATATACTGAGGAGAATAGAGTGAGAGTGGCTGCTACCGAGTTTACAGATTATGCTTTAACTTGGTGGGAACAACTTGTTACTAATAGAAGACGGAATGGAGAACCTACAATCTGCACTTGGAGAGAATTGAAAACAGTCATGAGGAAGCGGTTTGTTCCGATTCATTATCACTAAAGTTTGCATCAGAAACTGCGGGGATTAGCTCAAGGAAATCGATCAGTTGAGGAGTATTATCAAGAGATGGAAGCTTTAATGCTTAGGGATGACATACTGGAGGATTAAGAGGCGACAATGGCTAGGTTTCTAGGGAGATTAAACCGCGAGATACAAGACAGATTGGAGATGGAATTCTATGTTGAGATGGAAGTGTTAAACTGTGCAAAATAAGGGTTCCATGAATATTATCACCGTGCAAAAATAGGGTCACCGGAATATTATCACCGTGCAAAAATAGGGTCACCGAAAATCACATATTGTCATAAGAAGTCGAGATAAGAAGTTTTGGTGATGTGCAAAATTAGGGTCACTTACGGTGATGTGCAAGATTAGGGTCATCCTCCTCATGACCGTTGGAGCTTATGGATAAGATCACATGTGGAGAATAATTTAGTCAATAAGACTCTTATGTTGTCTTGTATAAAACTAGAGTTTTCTTTTCTTGTCTATACATAGGTTGTATTCGTATCTTTGTAAAGTGTTAAGAGATAATAAAATCTCTCTCTTCTGCCACCATTCTCTCCTCTCTCTCTCAATTTCAGATCCGAAACTCATTCTCTTTTCCATTTCTCTCTAAATCTCTACAATCTCTCTTTATTTGCTAAATCTTACATGGTATCAGAGCAAGCTTCCTTCTTGGCAAGTTTTTACACTCATTAATCTCCACATTTCACCCAGATCTCGTCCTTTCTCCCAAAAGTTCTGGTTTTTTTGTTTCTTTCTCTTGTTTGCTCAGATCTGATGGAGAACTACAAGCCTCTTTCTGTTCATGTTACTCTTAAGGGAGTTAACTATTTGCTGTGGTCTAGGACTGTTAAATCTGTGTTGAGTGGCCGTGGACTTTGGGCACACATTGAAGGTGATGCTCCAAAGAGGACATCCCAATCTGTTGGTAAGGAAAAGGAAGGTGAAGCTAGTGTGGTGGTGGCTGCTGATGAGGTAAAGGCAAAATGGTACCAAGATGACCAGATTGCTCTTGTAATCATTCAAAGCTCTCTTGACCCACACATCCATGAAGCTTATTCCTATTGTGAGAGTGCTAAGCACTTGTGGGACACTCTCAAGAAGGTGTATGGGAATATGTCTAACCTCAGCCGAATCTATGAGGTAAGGAAGGCAATAAATGCCCTCAGCCAAGAAGATATGGAATTTACTCAATGGTTTGGGAAGTATAGGTCTCTTTGGGCTGAGCTGGAAATGCTTAGGCCTCCAACGGTGGATCCAATTGTGCTGAGTGAAAGGCTAGAGCAAGACAAGGTATTTGGATGTTTGATGAACTTAAACCCAGCTTATGGTGACTTGACTCGACATCTCTTGAGGCAAGACAAGCTTCCAAACCTTGAAGAAGTGTGTGGCCTTATTCAAAGAGAGCAAGGATCAAGGACTCTTCTTGATGGTAATGGAGAGCTTGCTATGGCTAACAAGGCATCATACAGACCTGAGGATAAGAAGGTGTTTGTGTGTGAGCATTGCAAGCTTAAAGGGCACACCAAGGATCGTTGCTGGACTCTCCATCCTCACCTCAATCAAAGCAAGTGGGAAAAGCCAAGAGCTAATGTTGCTAGTAAGGAGGTGGTGGCTGACGCAGGTTCTGGTTCATCTTCTCAACTACCTAATGGGACAGCCATGGTGGCAGTCCAAAATGATTATGTGAAGAAAGCTGACCTTGAGGAGCTAATAAAATCCATCAATGCTCTAAAGGAGTCTGGTAACTCATTTTATGTTTCTAAAATTGCTAAATCATTGGTGGTAGATTCAGGTGCAAGCCATCATATGATTAGGAATGAGAACTTGCTTAAGAACTTGAAACCAGCTGTAGGATGTGTTAGCATTGCAAATGGTAAAAAGGTTCCTATTAAGGTTGTTGGTGATCTTAGGTTGTTTAACAAAGAATCTAAGGCCTTGTTTATGCCAAGTTTTAAGTCTAATTTACTTAGTGTTCATAAAGCTGTTTGTGATTTGAATTGCAAAGCTATTTTCTATCGTAACAAGGTTTGCTTTCAGGATATTAAAAGTGGTCAAGTTCTTGGAGAAGGAGCTAGCAAGGATGGGCTATACTTGCTAGAGAAGACTAAAAATTGTCCAAATCTATCGTTTAATTCGTGTTCAGCTAGTTCATATGTTTCTGTTGGTTCTAGTAGTAGTTTGAATGATGATATGTTGTGGCATGCTCGTTTAGGACATCTACATTCTCGTGCTTTGAACTTATTGTTACCTAATGTTTCTTTTAAGAATGACAATTGTGAAGCTTGTATACTTGGGAAACATTGTAAATCCGTGTTAAAGGCATGTTCATTGGGTACTCAATAACCCAAAAGGGGTACAAGTGTTATATACAAGAAACAAGGAAAGTGATGGTATCTAGAGAGGTGAAGTTCATAGAAGGAAATGGGTTTTATGAAGATAAAGACTGGTCCAACCTTCAAGATCTTACCCAAAACACTTCAGATCGTGCAAGGAGTCTTAGAATGATCTTGGAGAAACTTGGAATTGGAGACTCGATCAGCCACCTGAGCAGTACAAGATCGAGTGCTGAGGAATGTCAGGAAACTCGGACAACGCACTCGAACAACACTCTATCGAGTGCAGAGCAAAACAAGGCCACAAGCAAACCAACACACATTTCTGATTCATTCAATGATGTTGAGGCTCCAATTCAAGGGTCTGACTTGCCAAATGATGTTGAGGTCCCTCCTTTGGAAGAACAAATCATTGATGATGGAGAAGAACTAGCACAACATGGTTCAGGTGGAGTGGAAAACAATGATATGACTGAGCCAGCTCCTATACCTCTAAGAAGGAGTCAGAGGCTAAGAAAGGATCCCTCCAATTGGATCAACACTAGGGTGTACTACAACAACAATGCAGTTGCCCATCCTCAACAAGTCGTATGCAATCTGGTAGAAAGAGCTTTATGGAACCGATTCTGATTTTAAAGCCATATTTGCTGAATGTTCTAAACATGGTTCTGGCCGATACTATAAGCATGATGGTTTCTTGTTTTATGAGAACCTATTATGTGTGCCTAATTGTTCTGTTAGAGATCTTTTAGTTAGGGAAGCACATGGAGGAGGTCTCATGGGTCATTTTGGCGTGGCTAAAACACTGAAAGTCATGCAAGATCACTTCTTTTGGCCACACATGAGAAGAGATGTTGATTGAGTATGTTCTCGTTGCGTAACTTGCAAGCAAGCCAAATCTACTACACAACCCCACGGTTTGTATTCTCCTTGGGGTGATATTTGATAGACAGGTTCTTACGGTGTTTTCTCAAATACCCTACTGTCTATGTAGTCAATTGTAGGACAGTATGGAGTCAATCCACTGGGAGAGTAACTAGCAATCAAGATGTAATCTACTTATCCTAATCTAAGCCAGATTCGATTTAGTGAGTAGTTGTCTAAACTAGTTGAAAATGTAATACTTAAAACAGAGTGCTAAAGATGAGACATAAAAATAGAATGTAAAAACACAGTATTGAAAATAAAGCAAAAGCAAAACATAATGAAGTGCAACACCGAATCTCAACCTAAAAGCAGAGTATTAAAATTCATGAAAATTCACTAGAGAAAAAGGGGTTCTCGAGGTTAAGGATCAATGATTAGGGTATTCCTAGGGGTTACAGACTTGTTTATCAACCTACTTAGATGACCTCTAAGCAAGGAATCATAAAGTAATCACATTCACTCTCGCGCAATGGGACATCTCCTAAAAGACAACCTGACTTGACTCTCGCCCAACGATTGGTGATAAAGACGTTTTCACGGTGTTTTCTCAAATACCAAAATGTCTATCTAATCAATTGTAGTACAGTATGGTGTCAATCGACTGGGAGAGTAACTAGCAATCAAGATGTAATCTACTTATCCTAATCTAAACCAGATTCGATTTAGTGAGTGGTAATCTATTCTAGGTGACAACGAATACTTAAAACAGAATGCTAAAAACGAAACATGAAATTAGAATGTAAAAACAGAACATTAAAAATAAAGCGATAGTAAAACTAATAATGAAGTGCAACACAGAATCTCAACCTAAAAGCAGAGTATTAAAATCACGAAAATTCAATAGAGGAAAAATGGGTTCTCGAGGTTAGGGATCAATGATTAGGGTATTCCTAGGGGTTCCAGACTTATTTATAACCCTATTTATATGACCTCTAAGCAAGGAATCACAAAGTAATCACATTCGCTCTCGCGCAATGGGACCTCTCCTAAAAGACAACCTGACTTGACTCTCGCCAACGATTGGAAATTCGAGAGGCTTTAAGTATGGACCTTACTGAGCCTAATAACACCCTAGACTATCAATCTCTTGAGCTAGGAAGATGTTATCTTAACTTAAGCATGTTCAAGTGATTCCCCAAACGACTCTCGGGGGGGATTCACCAAGAGATCGAATTTCAGTTGATCAGAAAGAGACAAGCATTAAGAACACTTAAATTAAAGAGATCTAAGACCTTAATCAAACATAAACAAATCTGGAAATCCCTAAGTTTTCCCCTAATCTCACCCTTTCCTCAAGAATCCTAGACTAACTTACTCAGAATTCATGAAGTAAAACATAGACTTAAAATCGAAAATCTATTGAATAAACTTAAGACTTAAAATCGTAAATTGCTAAAAGAAAGAACTCGAAATTTTGCTGGAAAAGATTGTATATCAAAACTTGAAATTCTAGTACAATTTATAGACCAAAAGATCTTAAAGAAAAAGGAAAACTACTTAAAGAGAAAAAGGGAAAATTCCCTAGAAAGAAAAATGGGAAATTCCTTTAAAAAGTGAAAAGGAAATTTCCTTAAGAAAGAAAATAGAAAAAGCCTAAAATAGTTGTTGGGCTTGCACAAATGGGTATTGATGGGCCTGTTTCGCACAGAAGCCCAAGAAGTCAATCTTCGTCCAAAGTCTTAGTTCTGGTCCGCAAATTCACTCGACCAAGTGATGGTCGAGTGTCATGCTCGAGTGTCAGAAACTCGAGTGCCAAATCTTCTAGTTCACATCCTGAACTTCAACCTTAGGCCAGACGATTCCTCATTGGTCTTCTTATAGTCCGAAATATTCCATGATAAGCTCCAAAAAGTGCCTAAAAATACCTTTTATGCAATGTATGCAATGCCCAATACTAAGAATGCAAATTATGCTTAAAAGAACCTAAAACAATGCAAGTATGAATGCAAAACATGCTAAATAATGGTCCTAAAATGTGGTAAAATGCAGACACATCAACTCCCCCAAACTTAGTCTTTGCTTGCCCTCAAGCAAATATGCATAGAACAGAGAAGGAAGATAAGTTGCTAACAATGGGAACATCTTTACTTAAACAAACGACTTGTCAAACTGAAAAACCGTAATCCACAAGTGAACCCTCTTTCTTTTGTAAGAACCACAATTTACTTTTATCAAGGCTTAGCATAAAAACCGAATATTCCCTAACACTTAGTTGGACTCTTAAGAAACTCAGATTCGAAACCTATTTCTTTCAAGGGCAGTCCGCAAGAGGGGCTATTGATCAAAGACCTTGGGATTCAACTTCCTCAAATTCAGCTAGTCACTATTGTTTAAGCATTTTCGATCACTTCTCAAGTCCTACTCGTTTTTATTGACTTTAGCTTTATCAATGAAGCACGAAAAAGTACGGGTTTACGCACAGTCCCGGTTCACCTTAGGCATCAATGTATTAGCTTTATTAATAGGACGCAAAAAAGTACGGGTTTACGCACAGTTCCGGTCTATCTTAGGCGATATCGAAATGGTTTTATTGATGAACACAAGAAGGTACGGGTTTACGCACAATCCCCGTTCATCTTAGACCATATATTTTGAGCCGAGTTGAGAAGGATGATTCTATATTCACCTTATGCTTTTCTTTTTACTTAGCTAGCTGAACCTAAGGAAGGATCTTATGCAATGTATCTCAAGCCCCTAATTTGGAAAAAATAGAATTCGGTTATGAGGCAACAAATCTGGTTCTTTTCGAGACACAACCTAAGTATTGGTTTTCAAAGGTCAATGATCTACCAATCAGTGTTCAAGAGGAAAAAAAACGCAAGTCCAAGAGTTCACTATGGTTACTAGCAAATCAACCTAGCAAGTCTATCTATCTAGCGAGATGATTCCCGAAATTCTAGACTCAATCCTATATGAATGCATAGCAGCTACATGAACACTCTGTTTTTGACTTATGCTGTTTTCGATTTTTTCAAATTTTTATGGGTTTTCTATGCCTTAGATGTAATGCAATCTAAAAGTATGCTAAAGAAAAAAAATTTTGGTTTTTCTATGCCTTAGATGTGATGCAAATGATCAAATGCAAGAATAAAAACTAAGAATCACAGAAAACAAAGTCAAATATCCTGTAGAACCCTCCCCCAAACTTAAATCACACAGTCCCTTGTGTGTATAAAAGTCCAAAAGAGGATCCTAGACCAGCAAGTAAAGTAAAAAATATGCAAAAGCAAGTCAAGTGAAAAATATGCAAAAGCAAGTCAAGTGAAAATAATGCAATGGTATTTACAATGAAAGGAAGGGGTTTTTAGTACCTCTCTAGTGGTTCCAGTAGTCGGCTGCCACATTCCGCATGAGTTCCATGTAGTGGTCATTGTGCCTCTGACGCTCGAGCTCAGCTTGCTCGAGCGTTTCGGTCGAGTGTTCGGATTGATGCTCGATCGATTGGTGCTCGAGCGGCTGGCTCGATCTTGCCCCAGCTGCATCAAATGGTTTTCTATATGAGAAGGCTGCGGGGTTTGCAGAGGAGTGTCTAGCTGGTGCGGGTTGGTGCTGCCTCTCACAATCCGTGGATACAGAGGCTCTTCTTGGGCGAATTGTTGGTGGTGGTGGTGGTCCGCTGTTTCTTTCTAGAGCCGTCACTCTTCTACTTAGGTCCTCGTTTTCCTTCCTTCTAGCTTCGTCGCATGCAGTCAGCTTCTTCACCTTCTTTATCAACCATTTGTTCATCTTCTGCAACAAGCTTATGTGCTTGTGTGCTTCTCGGACTGGTTCTCCTTGACGTGGTGGCATCGTGTATTCTTCAAAAGAATACGCCTCAGGATCCACTTCATCGCTGTTTGTTGGAGATGAACTCTGCTAAGGGCCATTGGGATCGTACAAGGCTTCTAAAGGCGGATTAAAATCCATGTTTTGCCCCATTCTTATCGATGTGTAAAGGAGCTTACCTCGAACTTCAGTTGTAGCCAAGAATTGGCTCCTCCTTAAGTGATCGATGTTCATGAATCGAGGATCAGCCCATTCTGTCTCATCGATTGGCACATTACATCTCTCCAGAATGCATGTGACAAGTCCGCCAATTGTGATCTTTCCTCACGTCCTCCAGTTTTATTATCCCTTGCCCAATCGCGGTGTTTGAACAATTGGTTAGCAAATTGGATGGTTAGACCAGCACTGTTTCGATCTCCGATAATCGGGGATCCGTCGCTCTTTGTACCAACAATGTCCTTGAGAGCAGTCACCAGCATCTCCATTTCTCCTAGATTGATCGTTCCAGTAGTAAAACGTAAGAAAAATTTATTTGCAAGGATTGTTCGAAAATACCTCAAGGCTGGGTTTCGGATCAGTGATGCCTTAGATCGAGAGGACGAGAATGTGCTCCTTGTTGATGCAATCGACCGCCACACATCATCCAACTCTGCTCTATCGAAATCTGGTCCATAATTTTTGGACTCGGCTTTTGGGAACTCAAAGAGGTCTCTAAGTGCAACCACCAGACTATGAACCTGATCAATCAAACGACATAAGGAGTTCCACATGGACCCACCTATACAAAACGCCTTACACTTCTAACTCTGTGATTTATTTTAATCCTTATCGTCAATCTTCTCATAAAATTCAACTCTATGGTTTTTCAGGAAAAAGAAGCTATCTAGAGTGGGAAGAAAACTTGGATAATTGGTTTCGCTATAACCGAATCAAAGAAGATGAAAGACTAGTCTATGCCATCGAACAACTCTCTGGAGAAACTTATAAGTGGTGGGTTCAATAAAAGGCTGGGCGTCGAAGATACAAAGAATCAACTATCACCACTTGGAAAATGCTGATAGTGTTGTTAAGAAAGAAGTACGTGCATAAGAAAAGGATTGTCATTGATAAAAAAAAAAAGCAAGAACTGATCGTGACAAAGAGTTTCAAAAGCAGTCAAGTAAACAAAAAAACAATGAGGTAATCGAAAAGTGGAAGCATGAACTGCGTTAGGTTTTGAAGGAATTCCAAAAGAATAGACAAGTCACTCTTCAAGCAGTCAATACTAAAGCAAACAAGGAGACCTTAGTGCATAAAGAAAATATGGAGGATAAGTCAACCTTTCAGCCAATACATGAATCAAGGTATGAACCAAAGCAATGTAAGTTCTCTAACCTTTCAAAATACAAGGGAGCAACTTGTTATACTTGTCGTGGGAAAGGACATATTGCTGCAACTTGCCCTGAAAAGATTGAGCTAATTCAAATTTCAAAGGAATCAACATTGCGCTCATTAGACTTAAGTCGTGAAGTAGTTAATGAAGGTGTAGAAAACTCCAATTCTTGTGTCATGCACTTGTTCTTGTCAAGGGATGTTGTTGCAGGACATACTTTGGAGCACGAAAATGGCAATGTCCAAGAAAGCACAAAAAGTTGGAATCAACTTTCAGTACAAAGAACTTCACAAGCTTCACCGAAGTTAGTAGAGACTGAGTCATAGAATCGAGTTTCACATTCTGTTGGTGATAAAATGGAACTCGAGCTTTACACATTAAATCAAAGGGTCGAGCTTAAGCAACATAGCCAATCCGAAGCTCAAATTTTCTCTAACCTCTTATGTGGCACTCAGGTTAGTTTGACTTATGAGTATATTCAGTATTTGAATAACATCATATTCACTTGTGGCTTCAAACAATCTGTTTTGAATGTTGAAATTTCTAGTATAATACACTTGATTTTGCCTTTAAGTGCCAAGGAATATCCAGGTAGCATGAATGAGTGCAATAGCCTTGAAGGAACCACATCCGCAAGGTGCTTAACTCTAAATCAAAGAGAGCAACAACCACACTTTTTTCAAGAACCACTTCTTAAGCCACTTCCTTGTGAGAACTCAAAAGAGCACTGTAAGAAATTTAGTTTAGATGGGAATGAACCTAACTTGTTTGTGATTGTTTCTCCTAGAGAAGAAAAACGTTTTGGACTAGAAAATGTGAAGGAATTTCGTGTTTCAAGTTCCGTTTTTGACAAAATTATTCCATCTTTTAAACCACTCACACCTGAAGGTTTTGTCTTTGCATCTAGGGATTATGGTTGATGATTTGCATGGCTTTAGTTCTGCTATAAGAGTTTCTTTGTGCAGTCATTTGTTTGACATTTTCATAGCTAAGACTAAATATGCATTGTTTAGAACTTGGTCCGAATTGGATAACTTGCTTATGAACTTGTTGATTGAACCTTGTGAACTGAAAAATCATGAGCTCATACTTAGCCATTCGCAAACGCCATTAGATGCTTTAGGCAATGAAAACATAGTGAATCATCTTAGGAAATTTTTTACCTTTTCCAAACGCACATTTGATGTTGTCTCCCTAGTGTTTGTAAAGGAAAGACAGGTTAAGGGTTCAAGGGCAAAGAGAATTCTAGTTTGGAGAAATCAAGTTGATTATGGACCAAGGCGACAACTGAGCTATCATTTTAAGATCTGGAACTGGAAGTACCTAAGGAAAGAAATTCGAAATAGGGGTTCCAGAACTGTGTTAAAACGCACAAGAAGAGAGGATGACCAACGATTCAAGCCACCTGACTTGGATGAACATAAGCACGAGGACCTTAGTTCCTTCTTTCTAATAAAAGAAGAACCACCAGACGCAACACATAATCAGAATCCGAGCTTGTGCTGTTTTGGAGATAATTCGGATTTGAGGTCAAATCCTTTTCAAGTGGGAGGGGATGATGCGATCATGGACAGCTCAACTCCCCAACATGGAAAATACAACAAGGGAGAATCGGATAAGCATGAAGATGAATCTGAATTGGAAGTAGTAATGCCAAGTGGACCAATGACTAGAGTTCGAAGGAAGTTGCTAAACCAAGTTATTGAAGGAATGCTCACCAAGATGCATACAGCCGAATCTCCGGAGCAGCATACCTTGATGCTTACACTGAGTACTCAAGAAGGTTAGCTAATGGGCGTGTAAACAATTCAGCACTCTTTTTCCCTTAAGTGTGTTTTATCCCAATGGGTTTTAACACTAAGGTTTTTAATGAGGCTGAAAGGTTCACACATTCCTTAGGCCCATTAGGCGAATAACTTAAGCCCATGATCTTACCCTAAAGATACCCTAATTTTCGTGGCTTCTTTTCTATTTATACCTATGTTTGCTCTGTAAAACTCATTCAATCATCATTCTAAATAGACAAACGTTTTTGAGGGTTTAATCTCTTGAATTCTTCAAAGGTGTGTTATATCCTTAGTTACTGATCACTAGTGTGTAGTATCTAGAGATCTTAGAGTTCTTTTCAGTGTGTAATATCTCATCAAACTTGACATCTATCTGTTCCATTCGTCATCATTCACGTTATACACCAGATCCTCCCCTTATCACAAAATCGATCAAACCTTCATCAAGCTCAGATCCTAGGAGGTTGGTGTCATGTGGTATCAGAGCAAGAGCTTGAAAGTTAAGTTCTTCAATCCCATTAACTCGATTCTATGTTGTTGTTTCTGTTTACAATTCCTCTTCACCAATTTATCTGCTTTTGTTCCTTGTTTATCATTCAAAATTTGTGTTATTCATTAGATTTCATAGCTATTATTTTCGATTTCAATTAGGGTGGCTAGGTTAAATTGTGGCTGCTGTAACTTACAAAAATCAAAAGAAGAAAACCCTAGTATTAGGCAAAACGTTTTTCTCTTTCCTTTTTACGAAATTTCCATTTTTTTTGTTTCAGTTTGCTCTTCTCTTTGAATTCCCTTTTCTCCTTGAATTCTCTTTTCTCCTTGAATTTCCCTTTTCTCTTTGTATTTCCTTTTCTCTTTAACTTTCCTTTTCTCTTTAAATTTCCTTTTCTTTTTGAATTTTATTTTCTCTTTGATTTTCCTTGTCTCTTTGGATTTCCTTTTCTTAGAGCTAGTTACTGCTTTGTTTGGTGTTTTCTAGTCAGGAACAATGGAGGAGGAGGCCGAGACCAGCAATGCCGCCAACAACAAGCTCTCATAGAAGCCTGACAGCAAACATTGAACGATTAAATACCATGGAAGAGCAAATTTTCTATTATGATCAAAGCACATATGATGAGAAGGTCTCCTACACAGACGAGTTTCTTACTGAATCTGAAAAGGACTATGGTACTGAAGAAGAAGAAGAAGAGATTGATCCGCAACCACCAGACTATGAACCTGATCAATCAGACGACAAAAGGAGTTCCACATGGACCCACCTATACAAAACGCCTTACACTTCTAACTCTGTGATTTATTTTAATCCTTATCGTCAATCTTCTCATAAAATTCAACTCTATGGTTTTTCAGGAAAAAGAAGCTATCTAGAGTGGGAAGAAAACTTGGATAATTGGTTTCGCTATAACCGAATCAAAGAAGATGAAAGACTAGTCTATGCCATCGAACAACTCTCTGGAGAAACTTATAAGTGGTGGGTTCAAGAAAAGGCTGAGCGTCGAAGATACAAAGAACCAACTATCACCACTTGGAAAATGCTGAAAGTGTTGTTAAGAAAGAAGTACGTGCATAAGAAAAGGATTGTCATTGATAAAAAAAAGCAAGAACTGATCGTGACAAAGAGTTTCAAAAGCAGTCAAGTAAACAAAAGGACAATGAGGTAATCGAAAAGAGGAAGCATGAACTGCGTGAGGTTTTGAAGGAATTCCAAAAGAATAGACAAGTCACTCTTCAAGCAGTCAATACTAAAGCAAACAAGGAGACCTTAGTGCATAAAGAAAATATGGAGGATAAGTCAACCTTTCAGCCAATACATGAATCAAGGTATGAACCAAAGCAATGTAAGTTCTCTAACCTTTCAAAATACAAGGGAGCAACTTGTTATACTTGTCGTGGGAAAGGACATATTGCTGCAACTTGCCCTGAAAAGATTGAGCTAATTCAAATTTCAAAGGAATCAACATTGCGCTCATTAGACTTAAGTCGTGAAGTAGTTAATGAAGGTGTAGAAAACTCCAATTCTTGTGTCATGCACTTGTTCTTGTCAAGGGATGTTGTTGCAGGACATACTTTGGAGCACGAAAATGGCAATGTCCAAGAAAGCACAAAAAGTTGGAATCAACTTTCAGTACAAAGAACTTCACAAGCTTCACCGAAGTTAGTAGAGACTGAGTCATAGAATCGAGTTTCACATTCTGTTGGTGATAAAATGGAACTCGAGCTTTACACATTAAATCAAAGGGTCGAGCTTAAGCAACATAGCCAATCCGAAGCTCAAATTTTCTCTAACCTCTTATGTGGCACTCAGGTTAGTTTGACTTATGAGTATATTCAGTATTTGAATAACATCATATTCGCTTGTGGCTTCAAACAATCTGTTTTGAATGTTGAAATTTCTAGTATAATACACTTGATTTTGCCTTTAAGTGCCAAGGAATATCCAGGTAGCATGAATGAGTGCAATAGCCTTGAAGGAACCACATCCGCAAGGTGCTTAACTCTAAATCAAAGAGAGCAACAACCACACTTTTTTCAAGAACCACTTCTTAAGCCACTTCCTTGTGAGAACTCAAAAGAGCACTGTAAGAAATTTAGTTTAGATGGGAATGAACCTAACTTGTTTGTGATTGTTTCTCCTAGAGAAGAAAAACGTTTTGGACTAGAAAATGTGAAGGAATTTCGTGTTTCAAGTTCCGTTTTTGACAAAATTATTCCATCTTTTAAACCACTCACACCTGAAGGTTTTGTCTTTGCATCTAGGGATTATGGTTGATGATTTGCATGGCTTTAGTTCTGCTATAAGAGTTTCTTTGTGCAGTCATTTGTTTGACATTTTCATAGCTAAGACTAAATATGCATTGTTTAGAACTTGGTCCGAATTGGATAACTTGCTTATGAACTTGTTGATTGAACCTTGTGAACTGAAAAATCATGAGCTCATACTTAGCCATTCGCAAACGCCATTAGATGCTTTAGGCAATGAAAACATAGTGAATCATCTTAGGAAATTTTTTACCTTTTCCAAACGCACATTTGATGTTGTCTCCCTAGTGTTTGTAAAGGAAAGACAGGTTAAGGGTTCAAGGGCAAAGAGAATTCTAGTTTGGAGAAATCAAGTTGATTATGGACCAAGGCGACAACTGAGCTATCATTTTAAGATCTGGAGCTGGAAGTACCTAAGGAAAGAAATTCGAAATAGGGGTTCCAGAACTGTGTTAAAACGCACAAGAAGAGAGGATGACCAACGATTCAAGCCACCTGACTTGGATGAACATAAGCACGAGGACCTTAGTTCCTTCTTTCTAATAAAAGAAGAACCACCAGACGCAACACATAATCAGAATCCGAGCTTGTGCTGTTTTGGAGATAATTCGGATTTGAGGTCAAATCCTTTTCAAGTGGGAGGGGATGATGCGATCATGGACAGCTCAACTCCCCAACATGGAAAATACAACAAGGGAGAATCGGATAAGCATGAAGATGAATCTGAATTGGAAGTAGTAATGCCAAGTGGACCAATGACTAGAGTTCGAAGGAAGTTGCTAAACCAAGTTATTGAAGGAATGCTCACCAAGATGCATACAGCCGAATCTCCGGAGCAGCATACCTTGATGCTTACACTGAGTACTCAAGAAGGTTAGCTAATGGGCGTGTAAACAATTCAACACTCTTTTTCCCTTAAGTGTGTTTTATCCCAATGGGTTTTAACACTAAGGTTTTTAATCTGGCTGAAAGGTTCACACATTCCTTAGGCCCATTAGGCGAATAACTTAAGCCCATGATCTTACCCTAAAGATACCCTAATTTTCGTGGCTTCTTTTCTATTTATACCTATGTTTGCTCTGTAAAACTCATTCAATCATCATTCTAAATAGACAAACGTTTTTGAGGGTTTAATCTCTTGAATTCTTCTAAGGTGTGTTATATCCTTAGTTATTGATCACTAGTGTGTAGTATCTAGAGATCTTAGAGTTCTTTTCAATGTGTAATATCTCATCAAACTTGACATCTATCTGTTCCATTCGTCATCATTCACGTTATACACCAGATCCTCCCCTTATCACAAAATCGATCAAACCTTCATCAAGCTCAGATCCTAGGAGGTTGGTGTCATGTGGTATCAGAGCAAGAGCTTGAAAGTTAAGTTCTTCAATCCCATTAACTCGATTCTATGTTGTTGTTTCTGTTTACAATTCCTCTTCACCAATTTATCTGCTTTTGTTCCTTGTTTATCATTCAAAATTTGTGTTATTCATTAGATTTTATAGCTATTATTTTCGATTTCAATTAGGGTGGCTAGGTTAAATTGTGGCTGCTGTAACTTACAAAAATCAAAAGAAGAAAACCCTAGTATTAGGCAAAACGTTTTTCTCTTTCCTTTTTACGAAATTTCCATTTTTTTTGTTTCGGTTTGCTCTTCTCTTTGAATTCCCTTTTCTCCTTGAATTCTCTTTTCTCCTTGAATTTCCCTTTTCTCTTTGTATTTCCTTTTCTCTTTAACTTTCCTTTTCTCTTTAAATTTCCTTTTCTTTTTGAATTTTATTTTCTCTTTGATTTTCCTTGTCTCTTTGGATTTCCTTTTCTTAGAGCTAGTTACTACTTTGTTTGGTGTTTTCTAGTCAGGAACAATGGAGGAGGAGGCCGAGACCAGCAATGCCGCCAACAACAAGCTCTCATAGAAGCCTGACAGCAAACATTGAACGATTAAATACCATGGAAGAGCAAATTTTCTATTATGATCAAAGCACATATGATGAGAAGGTCTCCTACACAGACGAGTTTCTTACTGAATCTGAAAAGGACTATGGTACTGAAGAAGAAGAAGAAGAAGAGATTGATCCGCAACCACCAGACTATGAACCTGATCAATCAGACGACAAAAGGAGTTCCACATGGACCCACCTATACAAAATGCCTTACACTTCTAACTCTGTGATTTATTTTAATCCTTATCGTCAATCTTCTCATAAAATTCAACTCTATGGTTTTTCAGGAAAAAGAAGCTATCTAGAGTGGGAAGAAAACTTGGATAATTGGTTTCGCTATAACCGAATCAAAGAAGATGAAAGACTAGTCTATGCCATCGAACAACTCTCTGGAGAAACTTATAAGTGGTGGTTTCAATAAAAGGCTGGGCGTCGAAGATACAAAGAACCAACTATCACCACTTGGAAAATGCTGATAGTGTTGTTAAGAAAGAAGTACGTGCATAAGAAAAGGATTGTCATTGATAAAAAAAAAAGCAAGAACTGATCGTGACAAAGAGTTTCAAAAGCAGTCAAGTAAACAAAAAAACAATGAGGTAATCGAAAAGTGGAAGCATGAACTGCGTTATGTTTTGAAGGAATTCCAAAAGAATAGACAAGTCACTCTTCAAGCAGTCAATACTAAAGCAAACAAGGAGACCTTAGTGCATAAAGAAAATATGGAGGATAAGTCAACCTTTCAGCCAATACATGAATCAAGGTATGAACCAAAGCAATGTAAGTTCTCTAACCTTTCAAAATACAAGGGAGCAACTTGTTATACTTGTCGTGGGAAAGGACATATTGCTGCAACTTGCCCTGAAAAGATTGAGCTAATTCAAATTTCAAAGGAATCAACATTGCGCTCATTAGACTTAAGTCGTGAAGTAGTTAATGAAGGTGTAGAAAACTCCAATTCTTGTGTCATGCACTTGTTCTTGTCAAGGGATGTTGTTGCAGGACATACTTTGGAGCACGAAAATGGCAATGTCCAAGAAAGCACAAAAAGTTGGAATCAACTTTCAGTACAAAGAACTTCACAAGCTTCACCGAAGTTAGTAGAGACTGAGTCATAGAATCGAGTTTCACATTCTGTTGGTGATAAAATGGAACTCGAGCTTTACACATTAAATCAAAGGGTCGAGCTTAAGCAACATAGCCAATCCGAAGCTCAAATTTTCTCTAACCTCTTATGTGGCACTCAGGTTAGTTTGACTTATGAGTATATTCAGTATTTGAATAACATCATATTCACTTGTGGCTTCAAACAATCTGTTTTGAATGTTGAAATTTCTAGTATAATACACTTGATTTTGCCTTTAAGTGCCAAGGAATATCCAGGTAGCATGAATGAGTGCAATAGCCTTCAAGGAACCACATCCGCAAGGTGCTTAACTCTAAATCAAAGAGAGCAACAACCACACTTTTTTCAAGAACCACTTCTTAAGCCACTTCCTTGTGAGAACTCAAAAGAGCACTGTAAGAAATTTAGTTTAGATGGGAATGAACCTAACTTGTTTGTGATTGTTTCTCCTAGAGAAGAAAAACGTTTTGGACTAGAAAATGTGAAGGAATTTCGTGTTTCAAGTTCCGTTTTTGACAAAATTATTCCATCTTTTAAACCACTCACACCTGAAGGTTTTGTCTTTGCATCTAGGGATTATGGTTGATGATTTGCATGGCTTTAGTTCTGCTATAAGAGTTTCTTTGTGCAGTCATTTGTTTGACATTTTCATAGCTAAGACTAAATATGCATTGTTTAGAACTTGGTCCGAATTGGATAACTTGCTTATGAACTTGTTGATTGAACCTTGTGAACTGAAAAATCATGAGCTCATACTTAGCCATTCGCAAACGCCATTAGATGCTTTAGGCAATGAAAACATAGTGAATCATCTTAGGAAATTTTTTACCTTTTCCAAACGCACATTTGATGTTGTCTCCCTAGTGTTTGTAAAGGAAAGACAGGTTAAGGGTTCAAGGGCAAAGAGAATTCTAGTTTGGAGAAATCAAGTTGATTATGGACCAAGGCGACAACTGAGCTATCATTTTAAGATCTGGAACTGGAAGTACCTAAGGAAAGAAATTCGAAATAGCGGTTCCAGAACTGTGTTAAAACGCACAAGAAGAGAGGATGACCAACGATTCAAGCCACCTGACTTGGATGAACATAAGCACGAGGACCTTAGTTCCTTCTTTCTAATAAAAGAAGAACCACCAGACGCAACACATAATCAGAATCCGAGCTTGTGCTGTTTTGGAGATAATTCGGATTTGAGGTCAAATCCTTTTCAAGTGGGAGGGGATGATGCGATCATGGACAGCTCAACTCCCCAACATGGAAAATACAACAAGGGAGAATCGGATAAGCATGAAGATGAATCTGAATTGGAAGTAGTAATGCCAAGTGGACCAATGACTAGAGTTCGAAGGAAGTTGCTAAACCAAGTTATTGAAGGAATGCTCACCAAGATGCATACAGCCGAATCTCCGGAGCAGCATACCTTGATGCTTACACTGAGTACTCAAGAAGGTTAGCTAATGGGCGTGTAAACAATTCAGCACTCTTTTTCCCTTAAGTGTGTTTTATCCCAATGGGTTTTAATCCCAATGGGTTTTAACACTAAGGTTTTTAATGAGGCTGAAAGGTTTACACATTCCTTAGGCCCATTAGGCTAATAACTTAAGCCCATGATCTTACCCTAAAGATACCCTAATTTTTGTGGCTTCTTTTCTATTTATACCTAAGTTTGCTCTGTAAAACTCATTCAATCATCATTCAAAATAGACAAACGTTTTTGAGGGTTTAATCTCTTGAATTCTTCTAAGGTGTGTTATATCCTTAGTTACTGATCACTAGTGTGTAGTATCTAGAGATCTTAGAGTTCTTTTGAGTGTGTAATATCTCATCAAACTCGACATCTATCTGTTCCATTCGTCATCATTCACGTTATACACCAGATCCTCCCCTTATCACAAAATCGATCAAACCTTCGTCAAGCTCAGATCCTAGGAGGTTCGTGTCACCAGCTCGAGTGTCAAGCTCGAGCGTCGAAGCACTTACTCTTTTCCGATCGATCCGCATGATGACTGGCCGCAAATCCAACCAAGCTAACCTCTTCTGCCTCATAGCCAAGAATAATGCTCGATTAAGGCAAGAACAAACCTAACAAAAAGGAAAAGAGGAGGTTAGTAATTCAATCTGAGAATGAGTCGGAGGAGGAAAGAGAATACACGGATGAGGATGTTATGGATCCGAATCTTGTTGAAGAAACGCTTCGTGCAGATGGATATGGCGAGAGAGAGGCTGAAGAAGCAAGAGAGATAATCCTGGCAGGAAAGAAAGAGAAGGAGATGAAAGAGAGGCACATTGCAGCAAGGGCACTCAACGATCTGCGGAGAATGGACTTCATAGGGACCTGCTATCCATGCAAAGAAGCGTTAACCGCGATGGGAATAACCAGAGATATGGATCTCATGTTACAAAACTGTGGGCTGTCCACATTTGTATCACATCCACAACGAGCATACAAGGAGGAGACTCTACTGACGGTTCAGATCGTTCTCTACGATGCAGAAAACGTGAGTCTCCAAGAAAGGCAAGGTGGCGGCTACATTTTCTTTGCAATTAGGGAAAGAGATTATCGCATGACTTTCAGAGCGCTTCGAGATATTTTCGAATTTCCAAGAGCAGAGTCCGAGAACTATGGACCGAAGTTCGATAGGGCGGAGCTAGATGATGTGTGGCGTTCAATAGCCTCAACAAGAAGCAGATTCTCATCCTCACGATCAAAGGCGTCTCTAATCCGAAACCCAACCTTGAGGTATTTTTGCACAATCCTTGCAAATACCTTTTTCTCACGTTTTGCTACAAGAACAATCAATCTAGGGAAAATGGAAATGCTGGTGACTGCTCTCAAAGACATTGTTGGTACAAGGAGTGACAGATCCCTAATTATAGGAGATAAAATGGCGCTGGTCTAACCATCCAATTCGAAAATCAGTTAGTCACATACCGCGATTGGGCCAGAGAAAATAGGACTCGAGGACGTGACGGTAAGATCACAATTGGCGGGCTTGTCACATGCATTCTGGAAAAATGTGATGTGCAAATTGATGAGGCAGAATGGGCTGATCCTCGGTTCATGGACATAGACCACTTGAGGAGAATCCAATTCCTAACTACGGCCGAAATGCAAGGTAAGCTCATCTACTCTTTCCATCACTTACTTAGACCAAACGCTTTTCTACTCTTGCCAAACAAAGAATACACATCAATAAGGATGGGACAGAACACATATTTTAATCCAACAAACAGTGATGAGGTGGATCCTGAGGCATATTACTTTGAAGAATACACGATGCCACCACGTCAAGGAGAGCCAATCAAAGAAGCACACAAGCACATAGGCCTGTTGCAAAAGATGAACAAGTGGCTGATGAAGAAGGTGAAGAAGCTGACTGCAAGTGATGAAGCAAGAAGGCAGGAAACCGAGGAGCTGAGTATAAGAGTGGCTGTTTTAGAAAGAAGTAGCGGTCCACCACCACCACCAATTTGCCCAAGACGAGCCTCTGTATCCACTGATCGTGAAAGGCAGCAGCAACCCGCACCAGCTAGACATTCCACTGCAAACACCGCAGCCTTCTCATACAGAAGGCCTTTTGATGCAGCTGGGGCAAGCTCGAGCCAGCCGCTCGAGCTACAACCGATCGAGCGTCAATCCGAACACTCGACCGAAACGCTCGAGCAAGTTGAGCTCGATCGTCAGAGGCACAACGACCACTACATGGAAATCATGCGGAATGTAGCCCCCAACTACTGGAACAACTGAGAGGTACCAAATTCCTTCCCTTCATTTTATATACCATTGCATATTTTCACTTGACTTGCTGGTCTAGGATCCTCTTTCGGACTTTTATACACACAAGTGACTGTGTGATTTAAGTTTGGGGGAGGGTTCTAGACGACATTTAACTTTGTTTTCTTTGCATTATAATTCGCATTACATCTAAGGCATAGAAAAACCAAAAATATTTTCCTTTAGCATATTTTTCGATTGCATATCATTTAAGGCATAGAAACCCCATAAAAATTTGAAAAAAATCGAAAAAAGCATCATTCAAAAACAGAGTGTTCATGTAGCTGCATTGCATTCATATAGGATTGAGTCTAGAGTTTCGGGAATCATCTTGCTAAATAGACAAACTTGCTAGGTTGATTGGCTAGTAACCATAGTGAACTCTTGGACTTGCGTTTTTTCCCTCTTGAAAACTGATTGGTAGATCATTGACCTTTGAAACCAATACTTAGGTTGTGTCTCAAAAAGAACCAGATTTGTTGCCTCATAATCGAATTCCATTTTTTCCAAATTAGGGGCTTGAGATACATTGCATAAGATCCTTCCTTAGGTTCAGCTAGCTAAGTAAAAAAGAAAAGCATAAGATGAATATAGAATCATCCTTCTTACAACTTAGCTCAAATAATATGGTCTAAGATGAACGGGGACTGTGCGTAAACCCGTACCTTCTTGTGTTCATCGATGAAACCATTTCGATATTGCCTAAGATGGACCGGAACTGTGCGTAAACCCGTACTTTTTCACGTCCTATTGATAAAGCTAATACATCGATGCCTAAGGTGAACCGGGACTGTGCGTAAACCCGTACTTTTTCGTGCTTCATTGATAAAGCTAAAGCCAATAAAAACAAGTAGGAGTTGAGAAGTGATCGAAAATGCTTAATCCATAATGTCTAGCTGAATTTGAGGAAGTTGAATCCCAAGGTCTTTGATCAATAGCCCCTCTTGCGGACTGCACTTAAAGAAATAGGTTTCAAATCTGAGTTTCTTAAGAGTCCAACTAAGTGTTAGGGAATATTCGGTTTTCATGCTAAGCCTTGATGAAAGTAGAAAGTGGTTCTTACAAAGGAATGAGGGTTCACTTGTGGATTACGGTTTTTCAGCTTGATAAGTTGTTTGCTTAAGTAAGATGTTCCCATTGTCAGCAACCTCTCTTCCTTCTTAGATCTATGCATATTTGCTTGAGGGCAAGTGATAGAAACTCCCTTTGACAACGCTGATGAAGACTGGAAGTGATCTGATGATAAGAACATGATTTAATGAGATGAAAACGTGATCTGTTGAGATGGAGATGAAAAACGTGATTCGATGAGATGGATATGGTGGATGGTTCACGTGGATTGGAAAGATGGCAATTTGAAGTGATAGAATGGTTAGCTTTTTAGGTGATTAGATGGATTAGGTGAAGAATCTCTTGGCTCACAACGTGATAGGAGATTCAGGCTCTAGGATTTCCAGAACTGTGGCTTGAGAGCATGAAAACTTTAAAGAAGTCTTTTTTTGTCAAAATAATACTCTAAGAAATTTATAGCAAGTTCTGGTGTTTAAATACAACCCTAAAACAGAACAGCATGTAGTTTTTAAACAGAAAAACAACATGTAGTTTGAAACTTAAATAAAACAATGAAGCGTTCAAATAAAAACAACGAGGCGTCCCGTAATGGTGCACCTCAAAATCTACTAAGTACTAAACCAGATTGATTTGTACATCATTATCCTAATGGTAAGACTCCTAAGTAACTCGCCGTAATGATTCCATCTGCCTCATTAAAAACCATGAGAGAAAACACAATTGGGAAAAAACTCTCTATTGGAAAAAGAGTACAAACTTCCTCACCTAAGTTACCTAGTTATCATTACCAGGAGAAGTCTTCAAGATGGAGATGTTGAAGACTTGTGCAGCTGCTAGCTCGTCATCTCCGTCTGCAATGAGGGAATGAGCTTCTTTCGCCATCTCCTTAGCTCTGGAACGTTTAATCCGACCCTCTACTTCTGGTGTTGCCGCTGTTGTGCTATCCACGATCATATCATCATCTCCCTCTTGAAAAGGATTTGTCCTTAAATCTGTATCTGCAACATAAGGAAGCAAATCAGAAACATTGAACGAATTTGATATGTTATACTTACCTTGGAGATCGATCTGGTAAGCATTGTTGTTGATCCTCTTGACGACTTCAAATGGGCCATCAACTCGTGGCAGTAGCTTGCTCTTCCTCTCTTCTGGAAAACGATCTTTCCTAAGACAAATCCACACCAAATCTCCTTCTCCAAATATCAGCTCCTTTCTTCCTTTGTTGGCGTGCTTCAGGTACTGCTTTGTCTTCTTCTCTATATTCTCCTTGGCTTTGGCGTGAATTCTCCTAACTTGTTCAGCCTTTGCTTTTCCATCTGCACTATATTTCACACTCAAAGGCAAAGAAATCAAGTCTAGATGGGACTGTGGGTTAAAACCATAAACAATCTCAAAGGGAGAAAAGAGAGTGGCAGAATGCTTAGCGTGATTGTAAGCAAACTCTACATGTGGTAGACACTCTTCCCATGACTTGATGTTTCTCTTCACTAACGTCCTTAGAAGTGTTGACAACGTTCTGTTCACTACTTCTGTCTGTCCATCAGTCTGAGGATGGCATGATGTTGAAAACGTCAATCTGGTCCCTAGCTTAGCCCATAGTGTGCACCAGAAATGGCCTAAGAATTTGGTGTCTCGATCTGAAACTATCACTTGAGGCATTCCATGCAATCTCACAACTTCCCTGAAAAACAGATTAGCTACACAAACAGCATCATCCGTTTTGTGGCTAGCTATAAAGTGAGCCATCTTGCTAAACCTGTCAACAACCACAAAAATAGAATCTCTACCATTTCTGGTTCGAGGTAAGCCAAGTACAAAGTCCATAGATAAATGAGTCTAGGGCTGCGAAGGAATAGGAAAAAGGTGTGTACAAACCGTGTGGTTGTACCTTACTCTTAGCCATTTTACACGTTTCACACCTAGAACAAACCTGATCGACATCTGTCTTCATGTTTGGCCAATAGAAGTGATCCTGCAGTCCAAGTAGAGTCTTTGTAACTCCAAAATGCCCTGCTAATCCACCTCCATGCGCCTCTCTAACTAGCAGCTCTCTGATTGATCCTCTTGGTATACACAAGCGATTATTGTAGAACAAATAACCATCCTGTCTAAAGAATTTATCAATAGCAAACTTATGGCATTTGCCATAGCTCTCAGCAAAGTCATTGTCAGTCTCATACAAGTCTTTAATATGCTCAAAACCAGCCAACTTAGAAGTTAAAGTAGAGACTAAAGTGTACCTTCTTGATAATGCATCTGCAACTACATTATCCTTACCTTTCTTGTACTTAAGTATGTATGGAAAAGTCTTTATGAACTCCATCCATCTGGCGTGTCTCTTGTTGAGCTTTTGCTGTCCCTTTAAGTGCTTCAACGACTCATGATCTGTATGAATGACGAATTCTTTTGGCCACAAGTAATGCTGCCACGTTTGAAGTGCTCTAACTAATGCATACAGCTCCTTGTCATAATTTGGGTAGTTGATTGTTAAACTAAAAGAGTTAAACAGCAGGAGTGTAAAACAAGATTCAGTTGGAGTGCTAAACAAGGAACCGAGTAAAAAGAAGGGTCTAACTACAAAGAAGAACTTGGTTAGCATTGTTGGAAAGGACCTAAGTCACATGTGTGGTAACTTGGCTCAGAAAAGCCACATGTGACTCCTTCAAGACCATTGGAACATATTGGGAAAAGTCTTCCCTTCGCTTTTGTAATGGCAGATTTGGTTTGTACCCATTTCGGGTAAGTTTTGTCTTTAGTGTTTGGAGTGTATAAAAGAGTGTAATGTGTATGTATAGGTAGGGTTTTCGTGTGCTCTTACTATATATATATTGTAAACCTCATTTGTAAAATTTAAGAAATGAGAAGACAATCTCTCTTCTTCCAACTCTCTCTCTCAGCCATACTCTCCTCAATTCTCAATCAGATTCTCTCTTCTTCTCTAATCACACACTATTGAGAATTCTCACATGGTACCAGAGCATAAGATCTCTTA